>OU343224.1:86646468-86928130 GCA_910596185.1 Chrysanthemum makinoi
CTTTATTCGCATAACCAACTAAGACAAACAACTACATGAACATGCCCAAACTTTTTAAAAAAAAGCATAAAAACACATTTGACATCTAATCACTTTGTCATCATCATAAAATCCATGATACGCGATGTGCCTCTCCTTATCTTCCATAGCCTCCACAGCCTCTGCCAACGCATTTTCCAAGTTGTCAAGCATCTCGCGCTCCCTTTGTAGAGTCTCATAAATGCAATCAATGATGTCATTAGCAAGATCGTGAGATGCACCAAAGTTTCAAGGCGAGGACCGAGACCGGTCTGGTTCGGTCCGTCCGGTTCGGTCCGTTGGTCATTTGCTCAACCCTAGGTTGGAATATAAATTAAACATATATTTTTGAGATCTTAAAACAACAATGTAAATACTTATTATGGGCGGAGAACATATAGTTGTAATATTAAGTATAATTGTTTGTGGTTTGTAAATGCTACTAGTTAGGCAGAATGAAATACTTATTATGGAGCGGAGAACATATGTGAAGTTTTATAGATTTTTAATTTTTACTTTTTATTTTTGTTTTTAATTTTATAATATTTATAATAATATTTTTTAGTTTTTATGTTTTTTGAATTTCAATTTTACTAGTATTGTTGTTGACATTTGTTTGAGAATATGTTGATTTTTTAACTTTTCACAAGCTGAAAGAAAAATTGATAGAAATGTTAATAATGGGCTTTATTGTTGGACTTTACTAATGTATAACGGCAACCCTTTTATGTTGGGCTTTATTATTGGATTTTGAATAGTCACGCTATTGGTAACAAAAGATGTTACTATTGGGCTAAAAATTTAAATAATAGAAAAAACTTTTAAAATTTGTAGCCACAAAAAAAAATCAAGTTTATATACTATGATTATAAAAAACCTTAGTAGGCTGAGGAAACTAAAAAAAGCAACAAATTCGGTAAATTTAAATTTAATGTATTTCTTTTTGGATTTTATTTTATGTTTTGCCATTTCATTTGTTTATAAAGTTATTTCTTTAGGTGCAAATGTATGGTGAATATTAATAAATTTGATGGTCTTGATGAGCAAATGTGTGCGGTGAATATTAATAAAGTAATTATATTCAAATAAATTTAAAAATATATGCGTAAAAAAGGCTGTGATTAATAGTATACATTTCAATTTTGATTAGTTTTGAGGTTATAAGTTCAAATAAATCCAGTTGTTAGTATCTTCACATGTGAAGATAATCATTTAGGAATAAGTTTTTGAACTCTAGCACTTAGCTATTTTTGTTTTCACACGGTAAAAAATATAACTTTCTCAGTTGCTTTTTGTTCCATAAAGTAAATCCGTGTCTAGTTAAATCACATATAAATGAATTTAATAATATGTAGAGATAGTATATTTTGTCTATTTATTGAGATGCGCTAATGCATTAATCATATTGATAATAAACTTGATCCAATGAATTTTCGAAATCAGCAAGAAAAGTATAAATATGTCTTAAATAGCTATTTTCCTTTTTGATGCAATCATATATGAATTTGGCGATGAACCCATTGTTGAATAAGATCGTATAGACAAGTGCACAAGTGGACAAGGATTCTTAATTGGTTGCGGACAAAAGACTTTTATTGGGATGAGATTAATTGAGCTGATGAAGGAGATGAAGTAGATGGCGAGTAAGAGGAAGATGATCAGGGTGAAGATGTGGAGAATCAGTTGAATCAAGATGCTGAGCAGGAGGATTATGTTGAAGAGATAAGGGATGAGCAACTTGATGATGATGATGAGGCGTCAAATTTGAATAGGAGAACCGGTGGAAATAAGTTGAAACAGCAAATGTTTTCGTAGGAAAGCAGGATTACTCAACTTGAAGATATGTTTCAACAAATCAACGTGAACCGGAAAATGCATAAGGTGTTAACAAGTTTATGATGTTTGTCTATCTATGATTGTTTTAAGTTTGTTTTTCATAAGTGAAAAGTGATTTTTATATGTTCAATATTCATGCACCATTGTTCATATTTTTCTAAACAAAAAGCAAAGCCCAAATGTTACTCATAATTCTATAGAAGTAACATTTTTACCTTCGAAAGAATCATCCATCCGACTCTAAGGCTCGAACAAGTTATATTTAACTTGGAAAATGGGAATTTTACAAGCTAAGCTATACAGATCAAAAACATCCATTACTAACAAAGAACAATGACAAAGACAAAAACCATCATCATTTTACACATCATCATTCTAACGTTAACACTAATTTGGAGATCAATTCATAGTCTGTACAACACATCACCATCCATACACCCCAACTGTCTTACAACAACCAACATAAAGATTGTACCAACACCATAACAAAGTATTGAAAACTAAATACTACTAAGGAGCAGGGACCTAGGATAACATTGCATAAAGATTGTGCCAAAATTATCAAATAACAACTTTTCTTCTTTGCACATTTTTCTTTCATTTCTTTTCTGAATCTGATTAGAATACCGAAAAATGTTGCATTTCATTAAGAACTAATTTATTGTTTATGAATTAAACTTAAATTAACTTGTATGAACAAATAAAAAATAATATTTACCTGATCTGGTAATATAGTTAGTAATGGATCACGGAGAATCGTTAACCAGATTTTTCTCGGTCTTCCTCTCTTTTTTTTGTACTTTGCTTGGTTCGTGACATTACGTTTTGTTCTATATCATCAAATAACAAAGAGCGATTCATTCAAAGAGGATATATACTAGTATTTATACAATCAACATTATCTTCAATAAAAGTTTCTATATTTGAGTATAGAATGAATGTACCTGAAGCAGCAGAATCTTTAACACTATGTTCTCTACCTCTTTTCTTCCCCCTAGCATTTTCCCCCCTACCTCTTTTCTTCTCCCTAACATTTTTTTGTCCTCCAGCATTATTACCAGAATTCACCATTTTATCTAAACCACTATCATTGTTTGCTCCAACGGTGTTTTGAGTCAAAGCATTCTTATCAATATTCACTGTTTCATCAACATCAATGTTTTCGTCATCAATCATGGCGATTCGGTTTTATATATTGCTATGCCTTTTCTTTTCTAATTGATGATCGGTTCATTTTTGTTTTGTTGGTGAAACAACTTGGGTTGGAATATTATTTTGAAATTTGTCAACATTTTCTTCATGAATAGAATCCCCATCGGTAGAAGCGGGACCTTCATTAGGACCCGGCAGCAATATCTTGAATCAAACCGGGAGGAATTTCGTGCCAGCAACAACGGATGCTTTGGCTAAGTTGATCAAAACATCCAAATCAACAATTTTGTTACAACTAACTTCTTGATAAGATGCAATATGTAAAAAAAAGGATGTCATATTCCTATGATTTTGGACATTAAAAAGCACACGTACACACTCTCTTGTTTTTATTGTTTTAAAGTATCAACATTAAAAAATTATAGGGCAAATTGCTATTACATCTTATTTTGAAGTTCAGTTCCACGTAGGAGCATTCTAATGTGTAGTTTGTGTCGGAGATTTTTCCATGTTTTGATAAGTGGATTTTCCATGTGTTGTGTGAAGGGGACGGTTTTGCATAACCTATGGATTAGTCATGATCCATGTTTGCAATACTAAAGGAAGTAGGCGATGCATATGAGTCAAAATGGTAAGTTTAGAGTTCATCAACATTCTTATTTTCAGCATCTTCACGTGTTTCATTAAATCTTATAGATTAGCAACTACTTAATTAAGAATATACCATAAGTAGTAGCATCTTTACTGATATTGTTTCGTATGATCTTCAACAAACTCATCATTTGCATAGTTTTCCCCTGTTTAATTAAATCATGAGAATATTTTAAACTTTTAATAAAGAAATATACTCGAGTTTTATAAATATTGAAAATAGTATATATTACTAACCTTTATCATTCATATCATTAAAAAAGATATCTAATCATTTAAATTTTTTACATGTGCAAATATAGATTTTTTCACATGTGCAACTATAGAGTATTTTCACATGTGCAAGTATAGATTATTTTTCAAAAAGGATGTCCCATGCATATTTTTTGCTAATGTAAAATAACAAATTGTTACAGAATCAATAACATCAGAATCATATCAGTCAAAGAGAGCCAAGTGATCTACTTTTTGGTTAAACTTGAAGTAGTAGCATCTTTACGTATGCGGTTAACATTGTTATTTCTGACATCTTCAAAAATTCATCATTTTGATTCTCTTCCTCGAAATGATCAACATTATTTCCAGTATCTTCAGCTGTTTTTCATTAAATCATGAGAACATTTATAACTTTTAATAGAGAAATACACTCTAGTTTTATAAATATTTGAAAATATATTACTAACCATTATCATTTATATCATTAGAAAAGATACCATCAAATTTTCTTTTCAAATCATTTATCTTTTGATTCTCTGGAAATTTTCTCATTGATCCATTTAACAACTCATTTAACTTTTCTTTATCATCAATCAGCATCAAAAGATCTGATTCAATCTTTTCTTGACAAGCTTGTTTAAGAAAAAGAAGTAAATTAAAATTTATGGTAGCATATAATATTTTTAATGATTTTTTCACTTGTAAAAAATTATACAAAATTTTAAAGTAAAAGTACCTTTGATTCTAAGTTACTCCCAATAATATCCTCTTGTTTTGGTAATAAACCAAACCTCCTTCTGAAGTTCTATTTTTCTCGGAACTTCATGAAAACTGATTTCCACTCTTTTATAGCTGGTCTATTTCTAGGAATTGGAAAACGGTCACATCTTGTTGAGTCAAGATATAAAAGCTACATGTTAAATTATTATGTTAATATTGAATTCATACAAATTATATAAGCAATATATGTATTTATATATAATGAATGATTTACTTACAGTCATAAAAGTGATCGGACCAACAAAGTAGTTTGAAACTTTGTAATTCCATTTTCTTATGCTTGGTTCTAAACAATCAATTATGAACTTGCTCCAATTCACGGTTTACTGCTTTCTCGGGATAGCATCATTTATTTTTGTCAAAATAGATAAGTTACATGCTCCTGAAGATTCACACATACCCATCGTGTTCGCAAAGAGCATTAGAAAGTTCATTTTAAATAGGTTGCCACAATCATTTGTTGTAATTATAACATCCATTATATCATTTGGTGGGATGCTATTTTTGCGATTTTGATTGAAACTGTTGGAACCATTGTTTGATGAACGGATCATCTGCATTTCTTTCTTCCAAACACTCTATCGAAATTCCTCCAACAGGTATACCCAAAATTTGATGAACTTTATCTTGAGTATCAATAGAACCATTACGGTAAACTCATTTTTTCAATGTCAAACTTTGAAATAACATAATAACCTAAAGCACCTGGAATATCATGTATCTTCATACCAATCAAACTTCCAAACCCCATTTCAATCAAACATTTTCTTCTCTCGGCATTTAAAACGTTCATAGTTGAAAAAAACATTCTTGCCGTCTTTGTTCTAATAGTAACTTTCTTTTTAGCATTTTTTGTTTTTGGTCATTTTCCCTTTTTTGTTTTAACTTCTTAGAAGTTACATGTGCAGAACTCGAAGAAGTAGAAGCTTGACTTTCCTTTGTCTTTCTTCCTTTTCTTTTACTTGTTCCTTCATCATCTATTACTTTTGGGCTTCTTGTTATTCTTTTTTCTGTATGTTTCTTCTCAACAATTTCGCTTCTTGTAATTCTTTTTGAGTTCTTCATATTTAATATTTCAAGATATACAAACAATTACATATGTAACTATTAGTTTCATTTCGTCATGTAAAAGGTTTAACAAATATCTAAATCTTTTGACATGTGAAAACTTTAAACTTTTCTACTAAATTAGTGGGGTATTTTATCAAATAGCTTGTGTCCTATTCCTCATATTCGGTCAATCACATTAGCATTAAATGCAGTGAGGAATTCTATCAAAGGTGATCCTATTCAGGAATAGCGTCGAGGTACACTGTTACAATTTAACTTGCCCAATAACAAATTTGGTCCCGAGGTAAGGAATAACGGATACAACAAAAATCAGAATCTACAGCTAAACCACACCTTTCCAATCAATCACATTTTCCCTATTAATAAACAAAATAAGCAATCTTACCGAACTTCCTAATATTCAAATTAATCACATATTCCAATCAATCAACATATTTTCATAGATATAAGCAATTAAATAAGATTTTGAATTCTACCTTTGTGTTAAATCTGATGATTATAACATGCTTCCTGTTTTTGATTGATTATCTTAAAAATCCAAGCCGATGATTATTTTTCTATCTTTTAACTGAGTTAGGTAGGAGTGTGTGGTTGATTTTATCTGTGTTGTGTTTAACTGAGTAATCGACTTACATAGGAGTGTGTGGTTGACTATATTTTTAATCGTTTTTTGACTGCAACTTTTTATTTGGATTAAGTTTGGGCCTAAAAAGGCTTTCAAACAATTCTAATGCCCACAATCCAAGTCCACTAAACATCCTTTGTAACGTTTATAACCAATTATTTTTTTTAATATTAGAAAAGTTTATATCGTTTACATTTTCTTTAGATGTTAACCCATTAATTTCAAGAAATTACCTATTAAATGATATAAACAAAAGAGTTAAGGAAGAATAACTAAACTGTTTTTTAACTATTAAAAGTGTTTTTTCAAGGTATACATTTTACATTTCCGAAAGTTTCTTTTATACTAGAAGAAACCCTTAACGTCATTTACTGGATAATGTGTAGAGGAGATATGCATTATCTCTAGTAATATAATTCATGCATATACATTTCTTTAACAAATTTCTAAAAATAAACATGTTTGACTATTTACTATAACAATATAAATACAATACCAGCAAGAACTTCATATTTTACTGAAGGAACCACATACGCCAGTGACAATGTACTATTACAATTTTAATAATTTCTAACAAGCCTCCCCTAAACTTTAATTTTTCAAGGTTAATTTCAAGTTTCTACATAAATCTCGGCTTTCAAAAACTTGTGGATTGATACATGATCTTTGGTAGCCAAAAACATACTTTAGCGGCAATGATAAGACACCAGCAACAATTATGTTCTTTTCCCTCACCAATCAATTTAACATTACATATCACTTCCAAATGTTCAAAAGACATTTCAAAGATGTATTTTCTCATAAGTGATCATTATAAAGCAAATAATTAAAGCTGACCACATGCGGGATTAAGTGAATCAACATGACCATTCAAGTTATCAGCATCATTCACACATTAAGTTTCAGTCATATCATATCTTTCAATAACTGAACTGCGAAAGCATCTGCAAATAGTAAACCACACATGTTGAATCATAGTAAATTATAACCATAAAAGATATTTTAATGACAATTAAAAAGAAGCGACAACATGTTTCAGTCATACCATAATAGTTATTTAAACTTATATACCTCAATTATACAGTGCATTTTGATTTTCTTCACAAGTGAATAAAACTTAAGAAAAGTTTAGATCACCTAATTGAAGATATTACAACTACACTTATTTCGAACTTATATACCTCAATTATCCATGCATTACGATTTTCTTCACAAGTGAAGAAATCTTAATAAAACCTTAAATAGCCTAATTGAAGATACTACACATGTGAATATAATTTCACTAAAATAATTATCTCTTCCTAATATAAACTACAAGAATCCCTAAACGACATTTACTATAAAACTTTGTAGAGAAGATATGCATTTTCACTTACTAATATATTTCATGCATATCCCTTTCTCTAACAAACTTATAAACATAAACTGATTTGAATATTATTATAACAATATAAGTACTATACCGCAAGAACCATCTGCATTCACATAGATGTCGACTTCCAAAGATTGTTGATTTATATATGATGTTTAGAAGCAACAATAAGACAACAACAAAAGACTTTAGCGGCGTACTTGATAACCAGGCAGCAACATAAGTAGTAACCCGGCAGGGAGTAGATTTGATGAGCCTTTACCAAGTAGCTACTCACTCTTGGTCTAGCTAGTCCTTTGGTGGAATTATTTAATTTTACCATGAACCTGAGCATTAACAAGTTGATTTTTAATGAACCTAACCAATTTCTCAGCAGTAGTTAAGTCATTACCAACAACCATTTTTCTAATCTCTAACTTGTGCTTAAGCATCCTTTCCATAATCTTGGCCGTCAACGGATATGGCACATCCACAAACATATATAGCACTTCTCGGTCATAGTCTCCAATATGTGAACATTGAGAAGGGGTATAACCTCCAACTCCTCACTTGCCAGCTGGTTGGACCAATGAGTAAGCATCCCACCTTCAAGGGATTCCATTAATACCTTTAAATCATTCCAAAGCTTGAGACCAACCCCACAGGCGGTGTTCCTTGCATAATGATTATCCACCATTGCATAGAGATACATTAAGTCTTTTTTATTCACCATATGCAAAATTTCCTTAAGAAAGGTAAAGTACTTGGTGACACCATTATTCCATATTAATGAATTTATTTCTCCCAGAGGTGTAAACACCATTTCCATCATGCAATATCATTCCGAAGAAGAGGGGGATCGTCATCAGGTTCACTCTCATAATCAAACTTAAGAAAAACACGATCATGCAAGTCCTCAATTGGCTTAGGAACAGGCTTCTTAGCCAAAGACTTCCTTCGTTTCTGGAAGAGCGTGAATAGATATTTGGAGTAGAAACAAAAGGTATATGAGCTTTAGGTGTCTCCAAAAAAAGCAAGAGGAATGGAGGGTTTGTCACCGAAGAAGCAGAAGGCCATAACCAACTCCTCATAAGAAAAGGTAGTATCAGCGGTAGGTTGACTAGACCCATCATGTTGAGAAGAACCGACAACCTCATAAAAGAGTCACAAATATTAGAAGTCTTAAGCCTTTTGGGATAAGGTTCATCTAACAGAGGTTTAGAGCTGCTCAAACTATTCCTATACTTTCCGATATGAGCTTTCTCAAGGGCTGTCGAAAGCTTCTCATATTCTGCCCTAAGCTTTTCATCAGGTAAGCGCAGGTTGATTCATGGTCCATCCAGAGCTATAGAGAAAGCAACTCTGATTTTTCACATAATTTCGCATAAACTCTCTTTTTGAGCTTGAGACATTGGCCGTCCCGTTCTCCTTAGCCTTACGTTCAGCAAGCAATAGCACCTTCCTCTTTTTATTAAGGCAACCATCCTAGTAGGATAGTCATCGTCATCACATCATCCCTAATAGTTCCTTTTAAGAGAAGATTTTGTTGCAACATTAGCCAAAATATCATTCCAGTCAGTGTCGTTATACATCATAGATTGAGCATCCAATTCTTTTTTTCTCTGGGTGGTTAGGGTGCTAGCCAGTTGTGTTTCTTTCTCAAATTGTATTCTCTTCCCAAATTGTGCATGTTCCTCAGCATGGATTTTCCTTGCAAATTCTTCATCATTGTCATTACTAGTATCAACTTGAAGGACGCATCACCCTCTCCAAGTTTTTCATCCGTAGTAGTATCAGTTGGAGAAACTGCATCATTCTCGCAATTTTTCTTTCTCTATATTTTTGAACGACTTTTCTTGATCGAAGAATTTATCATCCATCTTATTTGTTTTCCCTTTCTTAATGAGGCGGAAAAATCATTTGTGTATGCGCACCGGAAGAGTATGTATATTTTCATTAGTCACAATCGATTATGGCAATATTAATTAATTATAATTAATTATTAATATATTTGACGTAATATAATCTTTATCTATATCATTTGAAACAACATTGTTTTTTTCAGCATCTTCTCCTGTTTCATTAAATCTTAAGTATTAGCAACTACTTAATTATGAATATAAACAAGATATAGTCATTTTTAAAATTTTCACATGTGCAAGTATAGATTTGTTTCACATGTGCAAGTATAGATTTTTTTCAAAAAAAACATGTCCCATCCCTATTTTTTGTACATATAAAATAACAAATTTTATGAACATTTAAATAATGAACCTTATAAAAATATATGAGCTTTATATTAATAATGTATCTATTTGAAATAGTAGCATCTTTACCTATATCAGGTCATCAACATTGATATTTCTGACATAATCGCAAACTCATCATTTGCATTTTCTATCCCAAAATGATCATCATTATTTCCAGCATCTTCTCCTGTTTTTATAAAATCATGAGAATTTTTATAACTTTTAATAGAGAAATATACTATAGTTTTAAAAATATTGAAAGCTGCATTTATATTACTAAACTTTATCATTTATATTATTAAAAAAGATATCTAATCAGTTTTAAAATTTTCATATGTCCAAGTATAGATTTTTTCGTAAGTATAGTGTTTTTTCTTATTTTTTCACATGTAAAATAACAAATTTTTGGAGAATCAATAATATGAGAATCATATCAGTCAAAGTGAGACAAGTGATCCACTCGTTGGTTAAACTTACAAAGTTCAATGAACCTGATAAAAATATTTGAGGTTTCTACTTAATTACTATTTGAAGTAGTAGCATCTTTACCTATATCAGTCGCACCAACATTCATATTTCAGACATCTTCAACAAACTGATCATTTGCATTTTCTACCCCGAAATGTTCATCATTATTCCCAACATCTTCACCTGTTTTTATTAAATCATGAGAATTTTTAGAACTTTTAATAGAGAAATATACTATAGTTTTATAAATATTTAAAACTGTATATATTACTAAATTTTATCATTCATATCAATAAAAAAGATATATAACCATTTTTAAATTTTTCACATGTGCAAGTATAGATGTTTTTCACATGTGCAAGTATAGTGTTTTTCAAAAAGCATGTCCCTTCCTTATTTTTTTTCACATGTAAAATAACAAATTTTCAGAGAATCAATAATATGAGAATCATATCAGTCAAAGTGAGACAAGTGATCAACTCGTTTGTTAAACTTACATAGTTCAATGAACCGATAAAATATATGAAGTTTCTACTTTATTATGTATCTATTTGAACTAGTAGCATCTTTACCTATATCAGTCGCACCAACATTCATATTCTGACATCTTCAACAAACTGATCATTTGTATTTTCTACCCCGAAATGTTCATCATTATTCCCAGCATCTTCACCTGTTTTTATTAAATCATGAAAATTTTTAGAACTTTAATAGAGAAAGGATATCCCATCCGTATATTTTTGAAGAAGGTATACTGTACCAACGAACAAAGACCAGCGAAGCAACACCAGCGAGAGTACTAGGAAGCAACACGGTGAAGACACAACTAGCGGCGCAACGGAGGTCAGGCAAAACTTGAGAACTGAACCTCTCAAAAGCTGAAACATATGGTAACCTCTTTAGACGTCTCAAAGTTCTGCGTCTGCTATAGGACATATAAGATGTGTAGAAACTAGAATATCATCATTAAGCTCAGCTTCCTGGAAAGTAGAATTAAACTCCTCTGTTTGTTCAGGCTCTGCATCCTTTGTATTGGCATCTGTTAGGGAGACACTTGCCAACTCATGGAGAGCATCCATGTCAATATCATCCTTTGGTGCTTCATTTTCATCCTCCGAGTTGAAACGGCATATCTCTTACGCTTCTTAAGTTGTACCTCCAAATTATTGACTCTAGCAATCAAATTAAGAACTGCAGTACCAAGTTTTTTTCTGGTGTCCCTGAGTTTTGACTCCAAAGTATCAACCTTCTGCATGCACCTTTTAAGTAAAGAGGACATAGACGTGAGAGTAAAATCCTCACTCCACCGTATCTTTACTCGTTGAGTGTGGAGCATAATCGGATCTTGAAGGAGAAGCATTATAATTACGATCTGAAAATGTATCATCTTCAAAAGGCTGCCTAGTTGGACTAAGAGTGGGTTGCCTTGTAGAGGTGCTTGGGTAAGCATGGGTGGTGGTATGATGGGAGAGATGTTGTATTAGCAGGCACACCATCGTCCGAAGTAGGATCAGATCTCAAACGTAGAAGGTGGTATATTATTAGTATTTGCATTTGCTTCACGGTACCATCTATGACAGGTGTGGGATTTGGTACATTACTTCAGCAATAACAGCTACACGGCACCATCATTTCCTGTGTGGATGGTATGTTATCACGCGGCAACAACTGGACCATTACCATCATTGCTATTAGTCAACATAGAACAGGGGTTTATGGATCCCATCAAAATTAGTCTTCATGGTGGCAAATAATTTGGAAGTAAGCCTAACTATGCCCATGGGTTTTGTATCAATGGTCTGAATATCTAATATCATTTGGAGAAACCTAGGGTACATGAGAAATTTATTTTTAGTATTAGACGCTAAGTTCCCAACCATCTCCCTAAAATATCTAGAGAAAAGTTGTAGGTCCTCAGGATAGGCAAATAATACCGAAGCAAGAGAGCTTGAAAATTGATCCCAACCTCTGACTTGGGACTGAGCCTGAAGTAGGGTGTGAATAAGAAATTTCCATTGTGGAGAAAATCTTTTCTTGTAAAAGATAAATGTGCCATCAGTTGGATAACCAAGTGTTGCCATACCCTCAACAATCTGGGTTTGTGTAAAATCAAACAATCCCTCTCCATCATTCAAATGAAGATGAGTCCAGATGATTGAAATCACACATTCACTACCATCAATGGTTGCTACAATTTCTTGGGGCCTACCCTCAACATTTCTTATAGGGCGTATTCAGATGCGACTAGCGACTCATAGACAATTGCAGGGGCAATGAGTCAAAGCATACCAGTGAAAACGATTTAAAAGTCAAGGATTTGATAATCCTCACTTCCTTGATTTATCCAGATAGGCCACCTTGTTATGGTCTCCTTGAATTTTAAAATCGCCATTGAATATAATTACGGATTGATGACAGAAGAAGAGAGGTTTTCACGATCACCGGATATAGTGTCCTAGAAAAACAAAGTTATCAATTGCAGATTTGCATTAACCTCTGTAACCTTGAAACTATGGCCTGCATCAAGGAATATAATTAACAATAGTTCAACGATTGCAAAAAAGATAGTTTATCTATTTGCAACAGGTTGCCAAACCAGTGAAAAGAAGAAGTGGAAATTCACTGCCCTATCTTATAATCGTAGGTGATGGATGCCATTAGCATTAGCTATATAAAATTTCAAAAACGTTATTGACTATAACAAAGTTATTAGCATAAGCTATATAATCGTAGGTGACGGCTGCCATTAGCATTAGTTATTGACTTTCAAAAACGTTATTGCCACTGCCCTATATAGTTCCTTCTGGTATAGTAGTAATTGACTTTCAAAAACGTTATTGCCTAAAACTTGAATGAGAATGTGGAAATTCAATGATCATTGACAAAGGATTTCTATAAATGTACCTACTTGTAGGAACAATAATAACAATTTAAAGTAACCATATCAGTGAAAAAGCAACTATTTTATTATAACAATCTCAAAAAAACAGAACTATTTCAAAAAATAAAACAAAGTTAAAATGATCACATAAGGAATCAGTTAAAAAAAGTTAGTTTTTTAGTTCAGAAAAGTTGCAGAATGTATGCCTCAACTGATACTAACAAAAATTACTTAGCTCATAAATCAAAACAAATCCCATGATAAGACATCTGATCAGTTGAACATAGTGATTCTACTAAACCATTAAATCAATCGTGATACACCAACTCAGCTGTAAAAACAATGACCTCACAAACAGACACAAAGTGAAACAAAACGAGCCTTCACCATCATGCACAAAACACATAACATCACAGGATAAATTGATATAACAACAGACTCAATGGGACTATGCCATCTTGGCTAAATTGATGTTCATACATTCCAACAACTCACAAAACCTAACAACATTGAAAACTTAAATAATCGCTAATCTCAACATTATTCACATGTGAAGATACTCTAAACTAAACTTAAATCCGATAATAACCTCAAAATTCCATTGATTACTGATATTCTTCACTCGTGAAAATAAATATTAAAAACTTAAATAATCGCTAATCTCAACATTATGAATATGCAAAATATACTCTAAACTAAACTTAAATCCGATAATAACCTCAAAATTCCATTGCTTAATGATATTCTTCACTCGTGAAAATAAATTTAAAAAAATTAAATTCACATGTGAAGATTCTCCAAACTAAACTTAAATACGATAATAACCTCAAAATTACATTGCTTACTGATATTCTTCACTTGTGAAGATAAATTTTAAAAACTTAAATCACTAATCTCAACATTATTCATATGCAAAAATACTCTAAACTAAACTTAAATCAGATAATAACCACAAAATTCCATTGCTTCGATATTCTTCACTCGTGAAAATAAATTTTAAAATTAAATTCACATGTGAATACTCTAAACTAAACTTAAATAGATAACCTCAAAATTCCATTGATTCTTGATATTCTTCACTCGTGAAAATAAATATTAAAAACTTAAATAATCGCTAATCTCAACATTATTAATATGCAAAATATACTCTAAACTAAACTTAAATCCGATAATAACCTCAAAATTCCATTGCTTACTGATATTCTTCACTCGTGAAAATAAATTTTAAAAAATTAAATTCACATGTGAAGATTCTCTAAACTAAACTTAAATCCGATAATAACCTCAAAATTACATTTACTTCTGATATTCTTCACTTGTGAAGATAAATTTTAAAAACTTAAATCACTAATCTCAACATTATTCATATGCAAAAATACTCTAAACTAAACTTAAATCCGATAATAACCTCAAAATTCCATTGCTTATTGATATTCTTCACTCGTGAAAATAAATTTTAAAAAATTAAATTCACATGTGAAGATACTCTAAACTAAACTTAAATCCGATAATAACCTTTCCATTGATTCTTGATATTCTTCACTCGTGAAAATAAATATTAAAAACTTAAATAATCGCTAATCTCAACATTATTAATATGCAAATATACTCTAAACTAAACTTAAATCCGATAATAACCTCAAAATTCCATTGCTTATTGATATTCTTCACTCGTGAAAATAAATTTTAAAAACTTAAATAATCGCTAATCTCAACATTATTCACATGCAAAGATACTCTAAACTAAACTTAAATCCGATAATAACCTCAAAATTCCATTGCTTATTGATATTCTTCACTCATTGAAAATAAAATTTAAAAACTTAAATAATCGCTAATCTCAACATTATTCACATGCAAAAGATACTCTAAACTAAACTTAAATCCGATATTCTTCACTCGTGAAGATAAATTTTAAAAACTTAAATAATCACTAATCTCAACATTATTCAAATGCACCTAAATTACACCTAAAAGACTATGATTTATGAAATTTAATTCATCTCTAAACATCAAAACCTAATCAGTAAAGCTATTATTCAAATGCACCTAAATTACAGAAAGAAGTAGCAAATAAATCAATTAAACATATTCATGACATAGTCAGCCGGAGTCAACGCGAGTCAACAGGAGAAAAGTTGTTAAACAGTTAAAAACTAAATCGATTTAAGAGAAAAATATAAATTAGAGATCCAATACAGCAATAAACGCCGGATATATAAGGGCGAGATGCGGAGATGGCGGTGTGAGTCTGCGGTGACGGAGATGATGAAGATGCGGTGACGGAGCGATGGAGATGAAGGATGGCGGATATAGAGTTAATAGCAAGATCGTTAAGTTTGAGTGTGTGTTTTGTGTGTGTGTTTAAGTGTGATAGAAGGAGAGAGAGAAAAAACCGGAATAAACTTTAGGGGTATGAAAGCAAATGAAGATGATTCACTTAGACCCCTAAAAATTTCGTCTAATATTTACAATAATGCCATTCGCCCAAAATCAGTTTATTTGATCCTACGGTCCAGATCTCTTCTCGCGTTCTCACAAAAAATAGACTTCTCATTTGAACGCTTGTCTATATATATATATATATTAAAAAAGATAATAATTGTTGTGTTTCTACACTTAGCTAGTAATGTTATCTTTTTATGTTCAAGGATTCGGCATAACAACCGGTACTTTGAATATTGAGGACAATATTCATTTCTAAGTGTGGGGAAATTAAATTTGATCATAAATGTACCATTTTAGTCCTTTTTTCCCCCAAAATGGCCAAATTTTAAAATTTTTATTTAGTGGAAGTACTATGTACTAAACACAACAAATGGTAATCAGTCCACCATGTCTACCCCACATAAGGATTGGCTAATCCGAGAAACGGCTCTTGGTAAAGATATCTCAAATCCGTTGGCGGCTTGCAATTTGCCCAAAATTGTATGGTGTTCAGCTCACCATATCTTTAATTAGTGAAAAGTTGGCTAGCCCTCAAGTTTATGGCTTGTGGTAAAGGAAAAACCATAATTGGTAATTGACTCACCAAAGATAATATTGATAATTTATCTAAGATTTGGCTAGTCCAGAAACAGCGGCTTACGGTAAAGACAAATCAAAACCGTTGAAAGCTGGTGATTTGCTCAAAATCATTTGGTTATCATTGTAGCAAGGTTCTTACTTGAACTAAAACAATTGGCTACTCCAGAAGTAACGGCTTTTGGTAAAGTGATAAAATCCATTAATTTTTCTCAAATCATTGCTAGGGACTAGCAATATCTTATAATGGGGATTGATGAGTGTCTAAATACTCATCATTTTGTACCAACTACCAAAAACATCGAAAACACTCATAAATGCATCAAAATGATAAAAATATCACAAACAAGTGTTTTATGTGTTTTAAATGCAAAAATACCAAAATCTGGTGAAAAACGTATCAAGTTTGCATAATTGGCAATTTTAGTCCCCCAAGTTACAAAAGTTGTCAAATCTAGTCCCTGGTAATTCAAAAACTTGTAAAAAGTCATTTAAGGTCCATGTGATTCAAAAGTTGTCAAAATAAACCCTTTAAAGTTTAAAATTTACAAAATGACAACTTTAGTCCCTGAACTTTGAAAAATGTCATAAATAGTCCTTGGTGAATTTAAAAATGGAAATTTATCAAAAATAAACCTTGTACTATTCATAAATGACAAAATTGGTCCTTATGGTAAACTTTTGGAAAATTACAAGTTAGGCCCTTAAAGTTTCAAACTTGACAGTTTTGGTCCTTGGACATTTAAAAATGGAAAATAATTATCATTGGTCCTTGTACTATTCATATGGCGAGGTTTGGCCCTTGTGATAAGTTTGGAATGTTGAGTTGATCCCAGTTTGGCTGAATTGAAAAATTAGTCCTTGTGTTTAAGCTACACCAAACAGACCCTTTTATTATCCAAATCCAACCCAGCTGGCCCAAAACCAAAACCGGCCCATATTTTAAAATTTGAAATCACCGCCTGTAGCACCCTCTCCTCACCCACACGACGGTGGTTTCACCACCTCACCACCACTTTCCACCTCACCTACCTTATCCCCCCAGCTGGTTAACAACCCCCCTCCACCTCTACATATACCAAAAATCATTAAATGCAGTTAACCCACAAAGACTTAAAGTGCCGTTTAAGATGAATTAAGATGATCCAATGGTCGGAATAAAGTGGGATTTAATAATATGTCGACAAGGAAGCTTCCGGATATCTATAAAGAATGAAGACAGAGATTGAGGTGTCCATGTTTTAGACCAAATTGTAGTGTAAAACCTTTTTAATATCATTTTAGCTTAAATTTCAACTCTGTTAATGTTAAGTTTATTTCAAGCTAAAAGTCACTTTTATATTGTAATTATTCGGTTTAATAAGATTTCAAGTTTTATGTTTCTTGATAATTCAATTAAGTTAAAGTGTTAATTAAAAAGCTTATTTTTGTTTGAATCAGCTCATACAAGCTTATTATAGCTTGGTGTGAGCCTATGCTAGTTGAATTCAGTTCTATCCCAAGATTTCAAAAAGGTCAACGAAAGTCAACTGAGGTGGAATTTGGTATGGAAATGGAGTTGGGTTGATGCTAGCTAAAATTATGGATTGGATTTGGTCTTAAAATGGTTGGTTTGGTTCTGTGTTAAGCTTCATTAAGCTAAATTTCATGTGAGTTTGATTTTTATTTTTTCTTTAAAAACTGTCAAATAAGCTTATTGATTTTAGGTTGTGTTAGATCATGTTAGTACTTAATTTGATCTTGTTTCAGCTTTAGGATCTTAGTTTTATACTTGTTTTAATCTCTGCTTAAGTAGATATAGTAATAGATGGTTAAACAAGCTTATTAAGTAGCTTAAAAGTATGTTTGGATCTAGGATTTAGACTGAGATTAAGGTTAGCTCAGTGGTTAATACTAGTTGTTATAGTTTTACTTAGGTATAATATAGTTACTTTAGGCATTTGATTGCACCTAGGATTAGTAAAAGTCAAAATCACCTTAAATCTATCTTAAGTTAATAACTGTTAGAATTTTTAAGTTCAAATCTCATCAAAGTAGTTTATAACTTGATACAATAGCTTAATTTCACCTTATCATAGCTTATAATAACATTTTCAGTCCAAAGAATTGATTACAAGTTCATATAAGTCAAACTGCTTAATATCTTAAAAAGTCAAAATTTCCTAAATGCAATTTTTGAATAAAATTTAGAATTTTATATAGGATTCAATACTAAGATTTAGCTCATAAGCTTTTGGGATATCAATGTTGAGCTGCTTGTCTTAATTAGAAAAATATTAGTTTATATACATTTAGTTTTTAACCGCTTATTTCCTTGTTTCTTTTTAGTCCTTTTCTGAAATACTCCCCTTACACAGTGCTTTGAGATCTTTTCACAAGCTCTCAGAGAGCTTGTTAGTTAGCCTAAACTTGTGTAATTTAGCTTTTTGAGAAGCTCACCTAGTCATCTCAAGATTCAGTTTTATTTTTTCCATTCTTGGCTTATTTAGTAGGCTGCTATAAGTTTTTGTTTTGTCCATTTTATCTAGTCTAATAATTAGTCAGTGTTTTCAAGTTTTTGAATAAGCTCATTAAAAGCTCTCTAGTGAACACCACTGTGAGTATTTTAGCTTTTTGGATAGCTCAGTTGGTTAGCTTGTTAGTTCAAGTGCTCCTTTTCATTTCTTGACTTATTTCAGTGCTTAAAATTTAGTTAGAAAGTGCCTAGTAAACTAATAAGTGTCCTGTGTTAACAGTTAAGTTAGAGCTTATTTATAGCTTGTTAAGTGCTTATTTTTAGTCACTTTGCTTATTTAGTTGTCACATTAGCTTATTATTAGTGACTTAGCTTATTCCCAGTGTAATTGTGCTTATCTTTTAGCTTATAAGAAGTTTGGCTTATCCTTATGCTTATTTTCATTTCTAGCCCTTTATAGTAAACATAAGCTTATTTTCAAACATTAGAAGTTTTCATAAAAAGTTTTAGTTATAAAAGTTGCTTAAAATCATTTACTTAATAAGTTTCAAAAAGAAAAATCAAAAAAATAAAATGTTTTGCAAAAAGGTGGGAGGCAGTCGAACACGAGACCTCCCGACCTTGAAGAGTGATAGTGTGTACCGTATACCAGTTGCCCTTGGGTCTTTGGTGGTTATATCACGCACAATTTAATACATAAGTCTTCCTTGTTCATTTTAGCTTATACAGAACATATTAGCTTATTTCTAGCTTATTAAAACTAGCTTTTTCATGTTTTGTATTTTTCTTAACTTTGTATTAGTATAAAGTATTTTATAAAAAGTTTGATTTTTCTCAATAGTTTTAGTATTTTTAATCATTTAATTAGTTAGTAAAACTTATTTAATTCATAATAAAAAATATAAAAGTCTAAAAAATATAAATCTTTTTTTTAAATTTTCTTTTGTCATATAGTACATAATAAAATTGTTTTTACACTTGTAGGACTTTTATTTCACAAATTTTGCGTTTTTGTTGCGTAATTTTTATACTTAACGTACGTTTTCATTTTAAGTTACGTTTTTAGATAATTTAAGTTTACATTTTAGTTAAAATAGTTTATTTAAGTTATTTTGTTTTATAAATCTAGAAAAAACATCATTGTAAAAATAGTGATAGCGTTTATTTAATATATTTTAACTCTTTAATTTTCTTTAATTTGCATTTAAGTCATGTAATTTATAGAACTTTTTCTTTAGGTATAATTATCCATCAAAATCCTTTCTGATCACTATCCTTAGTGATTATTCGACATCTGAAGTTGTTTAACACCAATTCATCCTCCGTGGGACTTAACGACCTAGGAATACACTATATTCCTCTGATCTTAAATTGCATTTGGTGTTTGACCTGTTTTGAGTTTCTTACGGTTAGCCATTCACAAGTGGCTAGCTTGTGTGAGATAACTTGACGGTTTTGCACCAATCACCCTCCACCCCTACTTCTTCTTCTTCATGAAGAAGTTAGCAAAACGCTTGAATATGCCCCTAGTTTGTTGGAGTTCTTGTGAAGGGCTTGGGACATCCGTCAGTTGGTTGATGTATGCTAAGGGGTCGAGATGGACATTGCCAAGGGGGTTTCTTCCTTCTCCTTCTCTTTCTCTTTCGTCCGATGAGTCTGTTGGTGGGTGAGGTCTCTTGCCATCCACCATGATCCTTGTAGTCTTTCCATCAGATAGAGGTACCATGACCTTGTTACAGAAAGTGTGGTCATAGGAATAAGGATAAGGATCTAGAGCAAAGACGAAGGTTGCTAGACGATTCAAGAGCATGGCATAAGGGAGTACCATCTTGTCCATACTTTTCACACTTGCCATTCTTTTTACCATGTAATAGGCGAGGTTGAAGTGAGTACCGGTTACAAGGCAATAGATCATGAAGCCTAGGCAAGCATTGGGGTGATCCTTATTTCCTCCCAAGCAAAGTACGTTCTCCCTTAGCACGAGTTCCCATTTCTTGTATAATGGGAACATTTCCCATTATACAAGAAATGGAGCTTTCGGAAATGTTCCCATTATACAAGAAATGGGAACTCGTGACTCTTGATGGAGATGCACTTTCCATGAAGACGGTATCCCTTACCGTAGTTGCTTCCGGGATGGCTGTGAAGTATACCTCGTGATGATCCACCATGTCATGAAGCTCCGCCAACGACCATTCATTAGAGTACATACTCACTCCTTGACATGGGATATGGACTTGCAAACTCTACAAGAGTGAAGGTGAACTCGTGCTCATTAATGATGAAGGCTATCGAAATGGTTCCATCTTCATTTCGAATGATTCTCATGGTCTTGTAAAACTCTAGTACAAACACTGGACAAATTTGCTCATTAGTGTTCAAGAGACAATTGAAGTTGATTGCCCCAAAGACTCGGGGAATATCGGTGTTGTTAATGAATGATGGTTCAACTACTCATCCTTCGTGGAATAATCTCTTTTCCAACATCTTGAAGGCTTTTCTATCATCCAGGCTCAAGCCATCCTTACGATGATACATGGGAATGTAGTGAGCGGTGTCATGGTAATCTTGTTGTCGATTGCTAGGTATGATTGGTCCTAAACATCAAAACCACAATGTGGTGTTAATTCTGTGAATAGTAACCTAATAGGATTCATCACAATTTTTGCTCAATACATCTTTATTGAATTCAAAAAATGAGGTTAATTTGTATTAACAATGTTGATTCTTAGATTTAGTTTATCTTAGAAAACAATGTGGTAACAAATTGTGACAAACCCATTTGAGCTCAATTTCTAAAGATGAAAAATTGTAATCCTAGGAATCGAAGAATGGAAATAACAATGTAGTAAAGATTTTGCTTACACAAGAGATTGTTTCCTTGGAGAAGATGATCAATTAACTCCTGTGAACAGTAAATTGGGTTTTATGTTCGTGAGTTTTGAGAGAGTAAAGTGTAGAGTGGAACTTCCACAGTGATCATTTCTTTCTTATTCTGTCTTCTTTACTGCGGATCCCACAGATCCCTTGAATGAGGATCCGGCTAGTTCAACACAGGATCGGCATATCAGCAAATTGACAGCTTAAGTGATCTTTGATAATTTTGGTTTGGAAGTTCTAATTCTTGGCTAGGGTTGATGTTTATGCTCTATAACTTATGGTTTGGGGTTTTGACGTGTTTTACTTGTCCTATTTGATGAGGTTCCCTTTTTATGAATAAATCATAATTCTTTGGGATGTTTTTTTAAAGATTATGATAAAATCTCATTTTATCATAATATGATAAGTCTCACATGGATACTTATTGACATAGATGAAATGTCAATAATCCTTATGTGAGGAGTGATGATCAAGGCTCTCGAATAGCCGAGATTTCATTATCACTAGTTTGTAGTTTTGTCTATAGAGATCAACCAAGAAAACCATTGTTGATGATGAGTTCAATATAGATAACCACTTTAGTGATTTTTAAGACAACGTAATGATACTACTAAACTTAATCATGTTTAAACAAAAATGAAATTATTAATTTATCTAGAAAATATACAAAAATAATTTATTTGTATGTAATTTATTAAAGATCATACCTTTGCTATATATACTTTTTAAGAAAAGAAGTATTAGAGAGAAATTCTTCATGATCTTCTTAGGATTCCCATATCCTAGTATGGAGAATTCTCAACAAGGAAAATATTAGAAAGATCTATCATTATCCAACATTATAAAATACGATGATTTTAAAACGTGACCTTTTGTTTTTAAAAAATTTCCTTCCTTGTAGTTTTCAATCATACATGGATCGTATCAAGTTTTTAAAAGTACAATATACTCTTAAGGAACTTGGTCACGAAGCTCTGATGCCAATTGTGTAAAACTAGAAGGGGGGGGGGTTGAATAGTTTTACCGATTAAAACTTTTTTTTAAAATATTTAGATCCACTTGTGTCAATCTATTAGAGTGTGTATGTTGGATATTGATAGATAAGTATGTAAATATGTAATGCAAAGGTAAAGAGTAAGAAACACAAAACCACGTCTGAGTGTTTATAGTGGTTCGGCTACAAGGACACCTTCCTTGCCCTACTCCACTCCCCGAGTCACCTACTCGAGAGTTCGTTAGTACTACACGACACAAACTCCTTATGGCGGAGAAGCCTTCACAAAGTCGCCTACTCTTTTTCCGGTACAAGGCTAGACATCGGGTTCTTCCACAAGGTAGAACCAAACGTATCACAACATCGCCTACACTTTATCCGGTACAAGGCTAGATACCGAGTTCCATTATAAAGGAGGAACTACTACCTAACACTACACAACACCTATCCCAAAGGAGACCCACTCCTTATTACAACAACATCAAGGATATCAATATCCTTGGACACAACCTATCTCTATTTGTACATCGATGCACCATATCGATTGTACACCCTTGGCATATTTCACTAATGCCTTTGACATGACCCTTTTGGCATACTTCACTAATTCCTTTGACACGGACTTTTGGCACCTTTCACTAATGCCTTCGTCTTGACCCTTTTGGCATCCTTCACTAATGCCTTAGACACAACACTTCTAGCGAGGAAGTAAGAACTATCAACAAGAGAATTTCAGTAGTCTTGATGATGACGAAGCATGGCAAATCATGGACTTGAGATTGCTCGACTTCAAGAGGTGGTAATCTCGCCTTTAAGAGGAACATAGAGAATCACACAAAAACAAACACAAACTACATAGAAAGATCCTTTGGATCTGAGGTTAGAGATTTTACAATACCAGGAGAAAGTATGTGTAGAAGTGGCAACTTGCAATGAAGAAATGGCTCACTATTTATAGACAAAAACATGCTACTGTTCCACGGATCCCACATATCCCTTTCTTGAGGGATCCGTCTAGTATATTACTAGGGATCCATAGGACTCTCCCCTTAAAGTGGGTTGTGGGTCATGGATCATGGATCATGGGTTGTAGGCTTTGATCCATGGGTATCCAAATAGATACAATGTATCTAGAAAATGCAATGCATCTAGTCAATGGGTCATGGTTAGCTCCATGGGTCATGGATAATACCCATTATGACTTATGCATGATGTCATGCAATGGGTCATGGGTTATGGATTAAGCTCCATGGGTATGGGTCATGGACTTTGGGTTTTACCCAACTACATTCAATGTATTTAGTCAATGGGTCAAATACTTAAACTTCTACCCATTCTATTACCCATTATAAAACATACTAAGTATGTATATATCTACCCATTATGTAAACACTAGTTGTTGTACATATGCATTACTAAATCATGAAAGCACTATTACTTTTTTAGTGTTTTATATGAAAACGTAAGTGTTAGTACAATTTATGCGATGGGCGGTAACAGATGTGAATGTAACTTATCGGACTGGGCCAACAAATGTTCAGTGGGTTTGTCTTGTACTAATTTAAGTAGTTTGAATGAGATCCCAGCACAAGAAAGGTAAACCGTTACTCTTACCATGGGGACCGGACCTGATTAGACTCCGTGAGAGTAAGTATATAAATTCTTGAAAGGGAAAGTAGAAGTGTGTGTGTAATTATGAGTGAGAAATTTGTACCTTGTATGAGGATTAGAGCCCCTTTTATAGGCGAGATTTGCCGCTGGGGCTTCCTACATTCTCGCATATAGTGGTTAGTTGCCGGAACCAGGCTCTTTGCGGACAAGAGCTCCATGTTAATCGCGGATACGGACGTAAGGGTTTTAACGGTTGAGGGTTCAGCCCGTTATGTGCCTTGCGTGTACCTCAAAGCCTGGGCCATAGCCGATTTAGCCCTTTGGCTTACTGTAGGCCTAGAATTTGTAATTATTGGGCCTAAGCCTAATATGTGTATAGTGTGTATTAGGCCTCGTGGGCTTGTAATACATACTATACGTCATCAAGTCCCCCCCCCCAGTCTAGTACGTCTATTGCGTGCGAATATTTTTGCATGTGGTGGATGTTACTAGACTCAAGTTGACTAAGTGTTTTGCTTGTCCAATATCTTTTTCCTTTTTTGATGAGAATTGCCATGTCACCCAGTCCCCTAGTCTAGTGTATTGACCGCATGTGGATATTGTCGCGTGCGGTAAGTACTTACTAGACTGTAGATTTGACCAGGACGTGTTGTTATCCCGTGCTTTGTCCTTTTCTTTACTTGGGAAGCGTTTCGTATGACGTGGGCGTTTGTTGATTCTTTATTTTTTGCTTTGACGTGACCTACTGTTCCGCGCATCCTTTTCTATTCTTGATCTTGGTTGTTCCTTCCGTCTTTCTTTTGCACGTGTCATCATCCGGTTCTAGGTTTTACTCTATTATAAATACTGCTCCATCTTTCACCATCACCGTTTGTTGCTTTCCTTTAGAAAAAAGAAAACAGTAAAAAAATTTCTCATCCGTCTACCCTTGATCCCCTCACTATTGCTTTGATTGTTGATATAAAATGTAACACTCCTCCAGGGACATTTGGCTCCTTCCTTGCGACTTACAATATTCCACCAGAGGTGCACCCGGAGCTACCTGATCGGAAGTGTACGATGCATGAGCCCTTCTGGGAAGAATGGCTTATATACGCTTTTTGATCTTGCCAATTTTAAATGCGGCCCCTATTTTCCTTGTTGACTTACTTGAGTATTATCGCATTACTATTTCTCAACTATCGGTTCTGTGTAGAGTTTCTCACTTTGAGATCTTATGTCGTGTTCATAGCATTACTCATTGTTACTGGGTTCATTGTTTTATGTTAACTCAAAGTTGAAAGGTGGTGTTTCCTTTAGTAAAGCGATGGTGTCCACGCCCTTTGCACTAAAACTCTTGATTCGTCAAAAATTGGAATGATCGATTTTTCTTGTGCGATGCCTTTGCACGTCGTCGTCTGTTCCCATGGCATTCTAGGAAGAACATATCTAAAGATGCTGCCATACGGCGATATTGCGACCATTTTGCTACTCTTATTTTGCTAATCCTTACTTCGGCGTTCCCTAAACCATTTCTTTCTTTGGGTTGGTTTGAGTCGTTATTATACTTTGGGTGAGGATGTGTACCACAGTATCTCCGTGAATATCAAGCTGGTGAGTTTTATTTGCATTGCTTATCTTTTTTTTAGCGAATATACTTTGCTTTGTAGGTGATGAGTTGGCCAGTATATTCAGGTCTCGGAGCCTCGAAGGCCGATGACCACCCGTCCTCATCGTGAAGGGGAACCGCTTTATTAATGAGGTTATTGTTAGTGATGAGTGCCACTTATCCCTATTGCTCCTGCTTTCGCCTGAGATGGTGAGTTGGAGGTGATGTTAATCTTGTTTGGCCAGGAAGGTGCTAGTGTTGATCGGTGGTGGATCATCTTTTGAGGCTCTGAGGTTACGATGCTAACCCTTCTTCCTCTCTGGTCCTTTGAAGAGAAAGGGGGCCTTTGTCAAGTGTTCGGGACCATATGGTCTGCCAAGAGGCCTTGTTTTGAATCTCAACGAGGTCCCTCCAATAGCATTCACCTGGTGGCTTTCGAGGTTTTATTGAATAGTAGCCTTTTGGGTAGAGCTAGGGTATCTGGCTCCCAGCTGGTCCTTTCATTACTTCTTCTATTTCCACCACCACGGCGTGAGGTTGGGTTTTCTATTGGTTTTTCTTTCGGCATCAACTTGATATCGGTTCTCTGGAAGGTTATTTCTTACGATTCTTCTTCGATTCTAGTCTCTTTGCTCTTTGGTGAGGTTACTTCTTTGTATGGTCAGAGAATCTCTTGGGTGTTGTTACTACATTTGCCCTTTAGCTGCTAGGCCATTTCTATATTGAAGAATGTTACCCCTTTCCTCAATTTGTCTTCCGTGGAGCTAACCGTGAGTGCCGAGATCTTGTTGGACCTACGTTGGCCAATCTTTGACTAGTAATGCCAGAGCTCTTTGTTGAGTTTGACCCCCTTGCTTTCAGGGAAGCGCCATCATCGAGTGGAAAGTATTGAGCGGGTCTGGCTGGACAATCCCTTAGACTGCCACGAGATTGTTGGCGGTGTTGCTCCTCAAAGTTTTCCTCTTTTCTTCATGAAATGAGCCATGCCGATGACCTTTTTTTATTTCGTCATTTGTGCTTTGGTTCTGAGTTGTGGACTCGTGTAGAACATTATCTGCAAGAGAAGGAGAAATTATCCGCCAGGTGTGATGTTCAAGCTAGCTTGATTCATGGGCTAGAGTCCCAATGGCTCATTTGAATCGAATCGCGTCAGATGTTCTTTCCGGTGAAGTATCATCTTTGGGGCGGTTGTCAAAAGCGAGGCGTTACATGCCAAGATCAAAGAGGCGGAAGCTTCTTACACAGCAAGGGCGTCGAACTTGATCGTTCGGTGCTACCTCTACTCTTGAATCCGTAAAATTTGAACTTACTAAGCAGGTTCTCTTTTGTGTTTTTTTTCGTTCTTTCTTCTCCCCTCTTTTTTATTGACCTCCGGAATTTTCTTTGTTAGGTACAAGTTTTGGTTAGAGAATGTTTGGAGCTCCGTCCTTATGCTGCAGAGTTGGCTTGCTTGAAGGAGCTCTTTCTTAAGGTCGCCTTGTATTTAGAGGAAAAACTTTATCCGAGCTTGCTCACTGCTGTGCCCATTCGTCTTTGGTTATTGTCCGAAGGCTTCAAGCTTGCCGTATCTGGATGTTAGCGTTGGTAAGGCTACCTTGGCGCTTGGCTAATCTTTGTTAGGCATTACGTTGATAAAGGGATGCAAGATGGGCTTGTTCTTGGGACATGTTCATGATGCGACCAATACGCTCTTTCAGCGTTCTTTGCTTTTAATCCTTTTGCTAAGGCTAACTATGAAAAATGCTCTTCAAGTGCTCCGCGGTCTCGGTTTCCTTTACTCTCTTCCTTAGAGGCTCTCAAGGATTCTTCTTGTTGAAAACATCATTAAACGCCGTTCCGGTATCCTCCGATGATTTATCCTGTTGAGAGTTTTACTTGGAGCGGTGGTCGGTTCACCTTGTCTTTCGGGGCTCTTGGTTGAGTCTTCCTCTCCTTCCATCCAAGGTTGTTTTGATAGAGCCAAAAAAGTGAGGGAAGGTTCCCTTCATGATTGGTTGGCACTCGCGGATACTTGGTTGTCTTTTGTTGATCCTTCGTGTATAGAACCTATAGTGGAATCAGTTCGTTTGTCCGTTTCTGAGCATGGTGGTATTGTTAGTGGCCTTGGTGCGGATACCTGTTCAAAAGCTGGGAGGGGTCCGGTTGTGAACCCTTCCATTTAGTAGTGTTTTATTGTGATGCTCTCTTTTGTTTGGCAACTGCGCTTTGTTTCTTTTATGTAGGAGTCTATTGTATGCATATTTCTTTTGTTTGAAACTTTTGCTATTTAATCTTATGCTTGATTGTCTATTATAATAGTCTTTTCGAATACTTGTAGGTTATTAGCCCAATACGGATTTGCAATATCTCTTACATATCTTGAGGTAATTTGGAGGTTACTTCGGCCTTTTGTTATTGAATAACATTGTATGGGTCATGCCCATGTGTATGCGCGTCTTACATACATAAGTATTATTTTTTTTAAATGATTAAAAAGAATAATTTTGTAAAGTAAAACTGGTGAAGGTAGCTAAGCTTCACCTTTTTTCATTAAATAAAAAAGAACAAGACATTACAATTAAAAAGATAGGTTTGACATGAACTCTCCTTCACGGAAACCGCGAGGAATGGGTTGCTTACACTTGATGTATGTAACATCTCTTAAAATTGCAAACATTCCATGTCCGTGGGGAAGTGATGGGCGTTAGCTAAGCTTCACCTTGTATGCGCCTTTTCCTAATGCTTCCGTGACTACGTATGGCCCTTCCCATTTAGGTCCTAGCTTTCCTCCTTCATTGGCAGGACTTGCATCATTGTTCCGATATACTAGGTCTCCTGGTTTGAAACTTGTATTTCGGACTCTTGAGTTGTAATATTTCTCCATTTGTGCCTTGCTTTTTGCTACTTGTATTGCCGCTTGTTCTCTTCTTTCTTCAAGGAGGTCCAAGTTCATTTCCAGCGCCTCGTCATTTTCTTCTATATGTTTTGTACGCTTCCATGTGGGCATCTATATCTCATTTGGTATGGCAGACCGGTTCAGTATGTTAACGAGAATGGAGTGTCTCCGTTGCTAGATTTGATCATTATCGATGTGCTTAGGGCGTCGATAATTCATCTAACAGTTCTTGCTTTTTTCTTCCAACCTAGCCTTTATGCCTTCCCAAGCTTCTGTTTTGCTCTTTCCACGTCCATTTGATTGTGGGTGTTTTCTTGAAGCAAAGTGTTGTTTATATCCATTTTTTCACACCATTCTTTAAATGGGTTTGTCTCGGAATTGTTTTTAGTTTGTCGGATATTTCTCCGAGTCAGAACCTACATACAATGTTTTCCCACATGAATTTCTTGATCGATTTCCTATTATGGTGGCTCTGGGCTGCTTCTATCCATTTTGTGAAGTAGTCTATTGCTACTATAAGGAATCGACTCTCGAGGCCCTTCGATAGAGGTCCTGTCGATTCCCCACTAGTGGAGACCATCGGAAGTGATGGGCGTTAGCTTTCTTGAATATGTTTTGTAATGGCCTATGCGCACGACAGCATGCTTGGATTAGTTTCGACATCATGTGCATGCATGGTGGCATATCCGTCTGCGGGGCCCTAACTCTGACCTTGTCCCTGCGTGCATAAGATCCTTCATGAATTTCTCGTAACACATACTTGCTTGAAGGGGCCCAAGCGCGTAACCATGGTCGAAAATATTTCTCGTAAAGTATCCCATTGACTGTTGCAAATCTTTGTTATTTTCTTTTAACTTCTCGTGCTCTCTCTTTTCCATTTGGGAGTGCTTCTTTTTAGGGTATTCATATATTGGTGTCATCGTATACCCTCTTCTTCCGTGGTTTGCTTCGGTGTTTCTTCTTGACTTTTGACCAAGTTCTTCCACTAGTACTTGCTTTTTTAGATGTGCAAAGCTAGTAGAAGCCATTTTGCTTAGGCGTCTTCCTTTTGTTTTAACTACGGGCACTTGTTTGATTGAGAACATTCGGAGTTATTTAGGAGTTCTTTTACTTTTCGGATATTGAATCATTCCCGATTCTTTGCAAATGTATGTTCCATTGACTTGATTTGCCACCGTTTTGAGCTTTTGCTTGCGTTCTTGACTCCCATTTTACGCTGTCTCATAATCACTGCTATCAAGGCTTCATATTAAACCCCGTTGTTTGTTGTGTTGAAACCAAACCTTAGAGCATAAGTAAACTCCCCCGAGGTCCGTCGATATGAGGCACACTCGCGCTCCGTCTATGCAAGATGAGCCTTTCGTGAAACGGGACCCATGGTTGCCTCCACTTCAATTGGTTCGTCTTTTTCTTCATATTTTGGGCGCTCTACTATGAGTCGCTAGATCTGTCCTTTAATGGAAGTTTTTGTGCGTATTGTAATGTCATATTCTCCCGATTCAATGCTCACTTTTGTAATCTACTGCGACTTCGGCCTTGATAGTATTTGCTTGATTGGCTGGTCCGTGATGACTACTACCAAGTATGCGCTTGGAAACCTCTTTAATTGCGCTTTTGTAGCGTGTACCAAGGATAAAACTAGTTTCTCCATTGGTGTGTAATTTATTCCGGTCCTTGGGGGACTCTGCTCACAAAGTATCTTGGTGTCTGTTTTGCCTTCCCTTCGTCATCGAGAACCGCACTAAAACTATCTCGCTTTCTTTGTAAGTATATTATTAACTCTTCTTTCTCTCGAGGTCGGTTAGGGTGGGGAGGTTTGCTATCATCTTCTTCATCATTAAAAGCTTCCTCCGCTTCTTGTGTCCATTGAAAGTCGCTATTTTCGTGCACTTTTGAGTGTTTTAAAGAATGGTAGTGACTTTTCGGCGGATTTAGCAAAGAATCTGATCACACTTGCTAGCTTTCCATTCAGTCTTTGAACATCCTTGAGGCATTTCGGAGATGGGAGGTTTAGTACGGCCTCTGCTTTGTCTGGGCATACTTTAATTCCTTTAGTGTTTACTCTGTATCCTAAAAACATCCCTTCTTCCATTCTGAAAGTACACTTTTTGGGATTTATCTTCATGTTTATTTCCTTTAATGTTTTGAAAGTTTCCGCTATGTCTCTTATTATTTATGCCTCCGAGCGGCTTTTGATCACCAAATCATCGACATACACTTCTAAGTTTCTGCCAATTTGTTTGTGGAAAGCTTTGTCCACTAGCCGCTGGTATGTTGCTTCTACGTTTTTTAGTCCGAATGGCATCTTAGTGTAGTAAAATATTCCCTGATTTGTGATGAAGGCTTTTTTTTCCTCGTCTTCTTTTGCCATCTAGATTCGGTGATAGCCTTTGTACGCATCTAAGAAACATTTGAAGGGATATCCGCAGAGTGATTCTACCTTCCAATCTATCTACGGTAGGGGTAACCATCTTTCGGACATGCTTTATTATGGTCCTAAGTCGACACACATTCTCCAGACTCCGTCATGTTTTGCTACCATTACGGGTTGGCCAACCATTTGTGATAATGTAATTCCTTCATGATTCCTGCGTCCACGAGTTTCCCTTCCTCTTGTATGCCTTGCTCCTTCAGGTGTTTGGCCTATTTTCTTTTATTGGGTATATCCTTCCCGTATGTTGAGGCTATGTTACGCTATGTGTCTTGGAGCGGCGTCATGTATTTGGACACCGGCGAATATATCAAGTTACGCTTTAGCGGGTCACATAACTTTTTCGCCCTTGGTGATAGGGTTGATCAATGGCTATTGTTTGTTCCAGGATGTATTGCCGCGTGTATTCGTTTTCACTTTGCTTTTCTATCACAAAAGTGCGGCGTTGGTTCGGAAACCATAGTACATTCTAACGAGACAATTCTGCTACTGCGGATCGTGAGCACTCCGCCTTTCACCGGGATTTTCATCATCCCGTGCGCTGTTGAAGGAACGGCCTGTAATTTTCGCATTCCCAGCCTTCCTATGATCCCGTTATATGGAGATTGGGACCTAAGTACCATGAAGTTTATCAATGCTGACGCCGAATGCTCGTCGTCTCCGATTTTAGTTAATAGTGATATCTGCCTAATCGGCCATATTATTTCTCCGCTGAATCCCATGAGAGGGGTTGTAGCAGGTACCATTTGCTTTCTTATTTCTTGTCGGAGCCTTTTGAAACAATGTTCATATAGGACTTCTGATGTGGAGCCTCCATCGACATACATTCGGTGTATAAAGTGTCCACCTATCTCTGCTTCAATGACCATCGGTCCGTCATTCCCTTCTTCTCCCGTGAGTGGTGGGAACGAAATGTTCTAGTTTGAAGAAAAGCTTTGTGTAACTTTTTGTCTGATCAGCCGTTGCTGAGATTGCACCATCAAGATTGCCAGAGGCTTATCTTTTCCTGACTTTTCTCCTTTCTTAGGTGCTTTGGACTGATCCTTGCCACTATTTTGTTTAAGTTCCTTTATTACGTTTGACAGCTTTCAAGTTCTCAGCAATTCTTCTATTTGTCTTTTTAAGTGCATGCACTCATCTGTGTTGTGTCCTACTTCTCCATGGAACTCGCAATACTTGTTGCCATTTCTTTTCTCAATAGGCGTAAGCATTGGAGGAGGAGTCTTGAATTTCGATTTTTCCAATGCCAATATTTCTTTGGGTGTTTTGGATAGGAGGGTGAACCTATCCTGCTTTCGGTCCATCCGGAGCGGATTTCTATATCCCCTCTTGAAGCCTTGCTTTTGTCCGGACTCATGCGGCTACCATTTCACTTGGGGTAGCGTCCTCCTCTTTTCATGGTTGCCAGCGGCTACTTCCCCACGGAGGAAAGATGCGGTTACCCTCATCATCTCGTCTACCGATTTGGGTATATTATCATGCAGTCTCTTAATCAACTCAGGATTAGTGATTCCATACATGAAGCTGGAAACCTTCATGACTTCCGGAGCTCCTTTGACATCCCTACTTTCCACCTTGAACCTTTTCACGAATTCTTACGTCAGGTTTCTCCTTCCTTTTGTTTGATATGGTGAAGCTCATTTGGATCCTTTGTGCACTTCTTTTCTTTGAAGGAAGTTTGACAAGAAAACTTCCTTTAGTTCGTCATAGCTGTCTACCGATTCCGGTGGGAGATCGTCGAACCACACCCTAGCAGATCCGGTGAAGGTAGAGTTGAACATGTGGCACCATTGTAGCATAACCCAACGTTCTACCTTTGCCGCTGCTTGGAAAATTTTAAGGTGATCTTCTAGGTCTTCACTTCCATCATATGTCTTTACATTAGTAGGCATTCGCGTCTTCTTAGGCATGTCGAAATAGCGAATGCGTGGAGTGAACGGGTCGGTCTCCTTGCACACCCATGGCCTAGCTAAGTCATCATTCTCGACATCTGACCTTTGCCTCTTTGACCCGGAACTCCAGTGTTCATCTCCGTTGACCGGCCGAGGGTGTGACGGACACCATTGAGTAGGTTCGACTACATTCGTATCCTTCAGAATAGGGCTCCGTTCTTTGCGAAGAAGAATGGTGGTGACTACCCTTGTCTTCTTCGGATCTGTAACGTTTAGTTCTCTATGTGCTTCCGGAAAACATGGAGATACTCTTCTCTCTGTTTCCAAGTCTTTTAAACGCGCTTTTGCGCGACCCTCTGAACACTTCTTCCTTTTCGGCAGTTTTCTTCCGCTGCGGTGATCCGTGGGCTGGCGTCTCAACTCGGAGTTCTCCCTCGTGTTCTGGCGCTTTCGAGATTCCATCTTCTTCCTCAGATCCTTCCTTCGTGCCTGTTTTCTGGACTCGGACTGCTGTGATGCTTCGCTAAAGTCTAATTGGGTTTTCACCGTTTCTCTAGCCTTGATTCTTCCTTCCTGTTTCTGAACTTTCTCTGTCACAATGGGTAAGATCTGTTCGTAGTACTTATCATAGTACTTCTTGATGGCTGCTTGGACCGATGCACCATCGGATCCTTCCGATCTATCGCGTTCTTCTTTCCTCCCTTATTCCGCACCACGAAACTACGGCGGATTAGGATCGAAACGAGCTCTTTCATTAGGCATTTTTCTTTTTTAGAACGCTTTATTGTGCACTGGGTCCCACGGATGGCGCCAGCTTGATGGTATAATTTATGCGATGGGCGGTAACAGATGTGAATGTAACCTATCGGACTGGGCCGACAAATGTTCAGTGGGTTGGTCTTGTACTAATTCAAGTAGTTTGAATGAGATCCCTGCACAAGAAAGGTAAACTGTTAGTCTTACCGTGGGGACGAACCCCACGATTAGACTCCGGCATGAGAGTAAGTATACATTCTTGAGAGGGAAAATATAAGTGTGTGTGTAATTATGAGAGAGAAAGTTGTACCTTGTATGGGGATTAGAGCCCCTTTTATAGGCGAGGTTTGCCGCTGGGGCTTCCTAGATTCTCGCATATAGTGGTTAGGCGTTGGAACCGGGCTCTTGGCGGACAAGAGCCCCGTGTTAATCGTGGATACGGACGTAAGGGGTTTAACGGTTGAGGGTTCAGCCCGTTATGTACCTTGCGTATACCTCAAAGCCTGGGCCATAGCCGATTTAGCCCTTCCAAAACTTACTGTGAAGAGCCTAGGATTTGTAATTATTGGGCCTAAGCCCAATAGGTGTATAGTGTGTATTGGGGCTCGTGGGCTTGTAATACATACTATACGTCATCAGTAAGTGTGCTAGTAAACTATTGGCACAAACCATTTACGTATTTTATTTGTTTCGTTAAAATGATTTTACGTTTGTTATCGACAAAACATATTAAGATCGGGTAAATATAAATAAATGTTTTTATGGCTTATTTGTATTAACAAAATCCTGGACTTGATCTTATCCCGTTTAACTGGTTTGTTAATACAAATAAACCGTAAAACGCTTATTAATATTTTGCTATCTCTTTGTGTTTTGTTGATAACAAATATAATGTTATCTTAAGTATAATTATAAGGATACATGTTATTTTTGTAAAGCATTTACATATAGCCATTTAAATACAAAAATGTAATAATAAGCATTTGTTGTAATAGTTTATTAGGATGGGTAAAACCATAACCCATGGACCATAACCCATGGATCTTAACCCATACCAAGAAGACTAGATACAATGTATACTTAGATACATTGAATCTAAAGAAAACCCATGGACCAACCCATAACCCATGACCCATAACCAAAACAACCATGGGCAAAGAGGGATGCTCCACGGATCCCTAGGATTACACTAGACGGATCCCTGGGAAGGGATCCGTGGGATCCTGGGAACAGTGAAGAATTTTGCCTATAAATAGAGAGCCATTTCTTCATTCTAACTCACCCCTCTTCTTACTAAATCTCTCATACACTCTCATTCTCTTCTAACATATAGATCACTTGATCTAGAGAGTTGTTCTTCTTTCTTTCTATTTGGATCCTCATATAGGTCCTTCTCTAAGGCGAGATCAAGAGCATTCTACAAGTCATCCAAGCAAGGGGTCCTTGATTGATTTGTCACACCGCAAGATTTCTCAGAAGATCTTGTATTTGATATTTCACATAGTTGTTGTGTAATAGTCGTGTTGGTTTGGTCCACCGCTACGACTCGGTATTTAGCTTTGTACCGGAAAAAGTGTAAGCAACGCTGTGAAGGCTTCTCCGCCAAGTGAAGGAGTTTGTTGACATAGTGCTTGAACTCTCGAGTAGGTGACTCGGGGAGTGGAGTAGGCAAGGAAGGTGTCCTTGTAGCCGAACCACTATACATCGGTTGTGTCTTTTTCTTTCCCTTCATTTTTTACTTTTATTTACTTGCTTTATCATTAGATCTATACTTTCTCTACATCCACAAGATCTCACATATTAACTAATCTAAAAAGTTTTTGAAACTAAAGTAAAAATTTTAAAACTTTTCGACAATGGTTCTCAAAATTATGGAAGGGCAATCTATGCAACCACCACCACTACTTGAAACTAATGGTTTTATATATTGGAAAAATAGATTCCAAACATATGTGAAGTCTAAAGATATTGATCTTTGGTACATTATTGTTGAAGGTGATTTTGAGGCTACCTCAAATGATGATAAAGGAAATTTAGTTAACATACCTCATGATAAACTAAACGATGAAATGAAGAAAAGCTTTCTAAAAATAGTGAAGCAAAAATGGTTTTATATAATGCTTTACCAAAAAGGAATTCGAAAGAATTTCTATGCTTAAAACCTCTAAAGAAATTTGGAATTTTTAGTTGTAACTCATCAAGGCAACCAACAAGTTAAAAATAATAAAATTGATTTATTTGTTCAACAATATGAACAATTTTCAATATCGGATGAGGAAACTATAGATCATTCATTTGCTAACTTTAATACTATTATTACATCTTTACAAGCACTTGATGAATCTTTTCTAGCAGAACCATGTTAGAGATATCTAAGGGCACTTCCATCGAAGTGGAGATCCAAGGTGACGCGATCGAAGAGTCAAAAGATTTGACAATCCTCACCTCGATGAACTCATAGGCAACCTAAAAGTCTACGAGCTTGTCCTTGCTAAAGACACCAAAGCCTCAAAAGTGAAAGAGAAACACAAATCTCTTGCCCCTAAAGCCAAAAAGGCTTCAAGCGATGAAGAGAACTCCTCTTCGAGTAGTAACGATGAGGAGTACGCTGGCGGTAAGGGACTTTAAAAAGTTCTTTAGAAGAAAGGGTAGATACGTCAAACAACCGTATGACGATAAGAAAGGCTTTAGGAAAAGCAAAGAGGACGAGAAGCCAAAGGATGATCGTACTTGCTTTAAATGTGGGGACCCAAACCACTTTATTAGTAAGTGTCCCAAACGGGATGATCAAAAGGCTTTCTGAGCTGCACGTGGGGAATGAGCAATTGAGGAGGACGAAGAAATTTGTCTCATGGCAAATGACGAGGTATGTCACGAATACTATAGTAGATCATCAGTTGATGACGACTCATTGCATAAAGAATATGATAAACTATGCAATATTAGCTTAAAACTAATTAACAAAAACAAGCTTTTAAAAAGTCAAAACCAACGTTTAGATAAAGAAGTCATAGAATTAAAAGCAAAACTAAAACGTTTAGAAAAGGGTAAAATAGCAAGTGGTGAATGTGAACTTTATGTTCAACTTCAAACACTAGTTGATCAACTAGATTCTAAGATTTCTAGAATGAGCACGAATGCGTTAAATACAATGCTAGATAGTATTAAAACTGAGGACAACCGAGAAGGTTTAGGGTTCCAAAAACTTGATCCACAAACTAGTGAAAATAAAGAAACAAACTTTGTTAAAACACAAGAAAAACAAGCCACTGTTGTGGCGGATCCCACGGATCCCCCGAAAAGGGAACCGGCTAGTGTACAGCCAGGGATCCGTGGATCTGTTGTAGCAAACAGTGTTAATAACGTAACTTCTTCATCTAGAACTGATTTTGTTAATAGAAAGAAACCAACTCACGTCACCACTAGACAACCACCTCCAAAATATAATCCTACTTTTGCAAGAAATAAAGGTCCATCCTTTTTAAAACCTAACTCATTTAGGAGACCTAATAATGTATACCCGAAAAGTAATCATCAAATGGGATGGAACCCTAATATGCAAAATGGTTTTCCTTTTCAAAACTTTGCTCCATGGAATGCATACTCATCTTATCCATACATGTCTAACATGAATGGAATGTTTAACACTAATGGACCCATGAACAAATGGGGACCAAACTTTTGAGTTTATTATTGTTTTAGGTATGCTTAAAGGTCGACCTAGACCTCGATGAATGGGTCAAGGATAGCGGGTGCACGAGGCACATGACCGGCAATAGGGATCTATTCTCCACATATGAATCCTTCAATGGAGGTAATGTGGTGTTTGGAAATAGCAAAAGTAGAATAATCTGTAAAGGTACGATTTCTAACAAATCTCTAACCATTAACGATGTGTGTCAACGTGAGAAAACCTAAACTTTAACCTCTTAAGTATAGGACAAATATGTGATAAAAAGTGCAATGTACTTTTTACCGAAACCAGTAGTAAGATACTAAAAATGGCATAACCATAGGAAGAGGAATTAGGAAACATGGAGTCTATGTCATTAAAATCGGTAATGAACCTAAAGACAAACTATGTCTTACCTCTATGGATGATACTTCGACCTTATGGCATCGAAGATTGGGTCACGCCAACATGCGACTTCTTCAATCGCTATCATCCAAAGATCTAGTAAGAGATCTACCTAAGTTAAAATATGAACATCATTTTTGTGATGCTTGTAATGTAGGAAAACAAGCTCATTCTAGTCATAAAGCTAAAAACATGGTGTCTACAACTAGGTGTCTAGAATTACTACATATGGATTTATTTGGTCCATCCGCTATCCAAAGTTATGGAGGCAACTATTACACTTTGGTCATAGTGGACGACTATTCTAGGTATACATGGACAAAATTCTTAAAGAACAAAACGGAAACCTTTAATTATTTTGAAATATTAAGCAAAAAGATCCAAAGACAACTAGGAAGTCCCATAGTGTCTATTAGGACGGATCATGGTAGGGAATTCGATAACGAAGTGCAATTCGGAGCTTTTTGTGACGCTAATGGTATTACTCACAACTTCTCGGCTCCACGCACTCCACAATCGAAAGGGGTAGTAGAAAGAAAGAATAGAACCCTACAAGAAATGAGTCGAACAATGCTTAATGAACAATCCATACCTCAAAAGTTTTGGAGTAATGCCGTTGATACCTCAACGTACATACTCAATCGAGTCTTAATTAGACCAATCCTAGGAAAAACTCCATATGAGTTACTTCGAGGCAAAAAGCCTACGTTAAATCACTTTAGAGTCTTTGGTAGTAAATGTTTTGTCCTTAACACTAAAGATTACCTTACAAAATTTGATCCTAAATCAACCGAAGGTATCTTTTTAGGTTACTCGCCAAATAGCAAAGCTTACGTCATCTTAAACAAAGAAACAATGAAGGTAGAAGAGTCATTAAATATAAAATTTGATGAAAGTCCACCCAAACCCTCTCCACCTCTTGTCGATGACGAGATTATAGAAAGTGAAGCTATAGTAATAAAGAAAAAGATAAGTGAAGAGGAAGAACCTCTAAGTGATGAAATAATAAACATTAAAGAGTCCAAAGATCACCCCGTAGATAAAGTCATAGGAAAACTAAACGAACGAACATTAAGGTCTCAATTTCAAAACCAAAGTAGCTTGTTTTGTTTCGTTTCAACCTTAGAACCTAAGAATACACAAGAAGCCATAAAAGATGAGAGTTGGGTAATGGCTATGCAAGAAGAACTAAATCAATTTATTTCTAATGATGTTTGGACACTTGTCCCTCCACCTAGTAATCAAACCATAATAGGAACCAAATGGGTTTACAAAAACAAATTAGATGCAAACGGAGTAGTGTCTAGGAACAAGGCTAGACTCGTTGCTCAAGGGTATAACCAACAAGAGGGAATAGACTTTGATGAGACCTACGCCCCCGTGGCTAGATTAGAGTCTATAAGAATACTTCTTGCGTATGCTTGTGCTAATGATCTAAAGCTTTATCAAATGGATGTCAAAAGCGCTTTTCTAAATGGTTTCATTAATGAAGAAGTATATGTAGCTCAACCTCCGGGCTTCATCGATTTTGAAAAACCCAAACATGTGTATAAATTAAAGAAAGCTCTTTATGGTCTTAAACAAGCTCCAAAAGCTTGGTATGATAGACTCAAATCCTTTTTAATTAAACACAACTATAGCATGGGGTTAGTTGACAACACACTTTTTACTAAGAAAAGAGAGTCACATATAATCATAGTGCAAATATATGTAGATGATATTATATTCGGATCCACTTGTCAAGACATGTGTGATGATTTCTCTAAAATCATGCATGACGAGTTCGAGATGAGTATGATGGGAGAAATTAGTTTCTTTCTTGGTCTACAAATTAAACAAGTAGAAGATGGTATCTTCTTTAATCAATCTAAATACATAAAGGAGATGTTAAAGAAATTTGATCTAGAAGAGTCGAAACCAATTAGGACACCAATGTCATCCGACACCAAACTCACAAAAGATGAAGACGGCGAATCCGTAGATAATACTAAATACCGTGGCATGATAGGTAGTCTTCTCTACCTCACGGCAAGTAGGCCGGATATCATGTTTAGTGTTTGCTTATGTGCTAGGTTTCAAGAAGACCCTAAAACATCACACCTAGAAGCCGTAAAAAGGATATTTACGTACATTAAGGGTACAACACAATTAGGATTATGGTATCCTAAGGGCACGGGAGTAGAAACAATTGTATATGCAGATTCTGACCATGCAGGTGATTACGTTGATAGAAAAAGTACAAGTGGGGTATGTACTTTCATGGGATGTTGTTTAACATCTTGGTTTTCTAAGAAACAAACGGCACTAGCAATTTCAACAACTGAAGCCGAGTACGTCTCCGCCGGCAAAGCATGCCAACAAGCACTATGGATGAAACAAGCGTTAGTCGACTACGACATCCATCTAAGCGACATAGCCGTCCTATGTGACAACAAAGGTGCCATCGAATTAAGCAAGAATCCGGTATTGCATTCTCGCACAAAGCATATAGAGATTCGTCATCACTTCTTAAGAGACAATGTTCAAAAGGGGAACATCTCTATTGAGAAGGTAGCATCCGAAGACAACATAGCCGACGTCCTCACCAAACCGTTGAAACGGGAACAATTCAACTTACTTCGTCTTGGTCATGGTCTAATGGAACAAACGTCGTAACTTATTTGACTCTATAAGGTATGTAAACACTATCCTTCTTCTTTCTGAGTCTAGGATCTCTATTTCACGCATAACTCACAAACAATACGGGAATTTTCAAAACCCAAGATAAGTTTTCCACTTATAGCTTTCTTATTTTCTTTTATACATATACATTTTTCAAGAAAACCTCTCTTCCAAATGTTTTCCAAAAAGGATGATACCTTCCCGTATCAATTTCACATAAGCAATTTCTCACATCTAGGACAAATCGCTTTTTCATTATTAATACAAAGTAAAAACCCGTTTTCATTGCATCTCATGTCTTTTGAATGCTAAAGGGAACACATAACTAATATGTGTTTTCGGGTACATTCATTTAAGCAACAATGAATTAGGAGCATTGATAACACTAAATTACGTACTTATGTACTAAATATGTGTTTTCGGGTTATCTCAATAGGATACTCTTTCTACTTCTAGTTTATTTTCTATTTCTTTGTAGGAGTCGGGATAACCGCAACTCCAAATAGTTTGCATATAGGCACACACTAGGCAAAAATGTTTCAAAAAAGAAAATTTTGTGCTGCCTGAATCACCAGACCTACGGATCCCAGCCTTCATGCTGGACGGATCCCTCAAGGGAAGGATCTGTGGGATCCGTGAAACAGAAGCTGTTTTCAACTTCTATGTTTTTCACTTTGGATGAAAAATCCACATTTGTTTCATTTTTTGGAGTATGCTCTTTAATGCTTGTGTTCTCATGATCACATGCCTTGAATTCATATCTAATCATTAGATTTTAATCCACATTTTGGGTCAAGCATTCATTACAATGCTTTGTTTTTCTATATATAGAACTCCCAAAATGCTTGCATACTCCATCTCCTCCTCACAAACACACTACATCATGTCATCCAAAAACCCTTTATGTTAGGAATTAGAAATTCCAGGTATTAAAGAGTCGGTCACCTCAAGTATATGTAATCGTTAGAAAGCTCATAGTCACAGTACTTTTATGTTAAGTAGTATTTAGTTTAGTAATACCGTGGAGGACGGACGGGTCTTTACCCACTGTATGCCTGATCCACAGCCCGTTGTGTGGCATTTTATTGTAAGACTATAAATACTCTCTACCTTCCAAGGTAGAGAGTTGGAGCTCATAATAAGAATTTTCTTTCTCTCACTAAAGTTCCCTAAACCTCTAACTTTCTCTCTCTAGAATTCCACTTATACGCCTACTTTGTGTTATGGTTTGATGTGTATGTGAAATACAATATCCTTCAATTGGTATCAAGAGCCATGGTTAGATCATATCTTACACATCTTTGGATTTCTAGTGGTTTTTAGGTGGTTTTTGAGTTTGAAAAAGTTTAGTGGTTTTTTGCATCATTTGGTTGATTTCTTGTGTTAAAGCTTAGATTTTGTTAGTACTTTTGTGTTTAGAATCATCACAAGTGTTTAGGTTTTCATTTGGTAAGCTTGAATCATCTTGGTTGGGTTGTTTTTGGATTGAAAAGTGGTGTTTGGGAAGTTTTCTAGCTAGCGACTTGATCTACAGATAGCTTTTCTTGCTAGCGACTTGCTTTACATTTTGGTAGCGAGTTGCAGTTTGTGGAGTTAGCGACTTAGGCCTAGCGACTTGCCTAGTGAGAAAAGCCGACAAACAGTACAAGTAGTGGAATCTCCACTACGGGTAGCGACTTGGTGGAAGTTAGCGACTTGTACTTTATATTGTTAGCGACTTGGTGTTAGCGGGTTGGTACCTAGCGAGTTGCTATTTAGCGACTTGAATATTTAGCGACTTGGTGCTTAGCGAATTGTTGCCAAAATTTTGTTAGCGACTTGGATTGTAGCGAGTTGTTACATAACGACTTGGAAATTTAGCGACTTAGCACTTAGCGACTTGGTTCACAATTTTCCTAGCGACTTGAGTGATTTCCTTTAAATACGGTTTTCTCTTGATTCAGTAAAATTCCGTGAAAGAATCTATTTCCCGGTTTAATCATAGAGTTATAAAATCTCGTTAACTTGTCATCATGTCTACCAACGTTCCTACAATCATCTCCACTGTTGCCAAGGATGTTCAAGCAGTGGTTCGACACTCGTCCACCCATGCTTGACAGAACTGACTATGACTCTTGGGCTCAACGAATCAGATTGTACTGTCTTGGAAAAGAAAATGGGGTTAACATTCTCAAATCCATTGATTAAGGACCTTCGAGTTGAAACTACTAGAGATATACTTGATACTCCTGAAGATGGAACTTTGATTTACGAAATGGATAGACCAAAGATGTATGATGAGCTTGACGATAAGGAGAAAAAGAGATTCGATGCAGATATCCGAGCTTCCAACATTATACTGCAAGGTCTACCAAAGGACATCTACAAGCTTATCAATCACAACACCGAGGCAAAAGCTGTATGGGATAATGTCAAGATGCTTCTTTCTGGTTCTGAGCTAACTGTTGAAGACCGAGAATCATAGCTGTATGATGAATTTGAGCACTTCAAGATGAAATCAAATGAAAGTGTCTATGAGTACTATGTGAGATTTCATAAGCTGGTGAATGACATGAGGAACAACAGAATGACTATGCCTAACATTCAGATGAACTCAAAATTTGTAAACAACATGAATCCCGAATGGCACAAATTTGTTATCGTGAACCTCACTAAAGGATTGAAGAATACTAACTATGAGCAGCTCTATGCCTTCCTTCTTCAGAATGAGAGACATGCCATGTTTGAAAAGAGGATTCTTGAACAATTCAAAACAAATCCAGGAGAGACAAGCTCATCAAATGATTCAACCGCCTTCTACTCAAACATTGGGATTACCACTAAAGCTTCACAAGTTATACCCATGGGTGATGGAACTCACAAACTCATTTCCGATCCAAAGTTCAAACAAGCTGATGCTGATGCACACGTGGGTAACTTCATTAATCAACTTGCTCTCCTGATTAGTCAAAACATGAATTCTCTCCCACAAACCAACAACCACCTCAGAACAGCTTCTAACCCCCACAATCAAGCTACTTGTCGAGAGATGGGAAAATTGTTGTGCAACCAGTTCAGGAAAGACAGTATGATCAAGGAAGAGGAGGAGCTGGTAGAGGTTATGTTGGTAATTAGAATCGAGGAAGAAATGGAAATCAAGGTCAAACTAAGCCGATCAAATGCTATAACTATGGTGGTGAGGGACACATTGCAAGGAACCGCACATCTCCAAAACGTCCACAGAATGCTGATTACTTCAGAGATAAGATGCGGCTTGTACAAGCTCAGGATAATGGTGCTGCGTTGGATGAAGAGGAGTTATTGTTTCTTGTTGAGGGCAATGCCAAGACCTATGATGCAGATGTGGATGAGCAGCCAATTCAGGAGATAGGTCACAATCATCAGAACGCGTTTCAAGTCGCTGATTGTGATGCATACGACTCTGATGTGGATGATGGACCTACTGCACACATAATTTTTATGGCTAGCATTTCTCCAATGGTTTCTCCCAAGGTCTCTTCTTCACCACAAGCTGGCCCATCCAAAGACAAACTCATCTCAGAGGTATTAAAACTATACGATGATGCTGATGTACAAAAGATGTTGGGATATGAAAGTGCTGAAGATATCAAAGTACTGAAGATATCAAAAGTCTTTGTAAGCAAAATCTGGAAGAAGTCAAATACTCAAAGTACTGTTAAAGACAAAGTCAAAGTACTGCAATATGAAGTCAAAGTACTGCAAGAACAAAAGAACTGTTATATTCGTTTATAGAAAGAATTGTATTCTATGTTTAGATTACTTGTCGTACAAGGTTATCAATTGTAAACCGACTAGGATATCCTTGAGCCTATAAAAGGACTCCTAGATTGGCATTAGAGGTACGATTTCAGAAAAAGAGTTTTAGAGTTTATGAATTAGTGTTTTAGAGAGAAGTTCGATTATCTTAGAATTGTATTAGAGTATCTGCATAATAAGCAGATTTAGAGTTTATAATAAAAGGTTATTCTTCTTAGCTTTGTTAAGTAAATTCCGCGTACTTAATAAAGATTACTCAGTGTTTCTTTGTTAATAACTTAGGATTTATCCGAGGTTATTAAACCTTAACAAGCTAGTTAAGATAGTTTGATTAAAGTATATCGATCCAACAAGTGGTATCAGAGCTTGTGTGGAAAATCTGACTAGGAAGAGACCCTACTTCAACTATATTCAAGATGTCGACTGAAGCTGTTCCACCACCCTCAATCACCTCACTCAGAATTCCAATAATCAAGAAGGGAGAATATGATCTCTGGTGCATGAAGATGAGGCAGTACATTGCCATTACAGACCATGCTCTTTGGAATGTTATTGTGAATGGGAATGAAGTTGTAGCAGACCCCATTGATATTCCTGGACAACCAAAGGCACCTAAACCAGTATTACCAGCAGCAACCTTAAGGAATCAAGAGAAGGCTCTCAATATTCTCTTATCTGCCATTCCAGATGGTCATCTTCTCAAATTTCATGATGCTAAAGATGCTAAGCAGCTCTGGGCTGCTCTCAAGACCAGATTTGGAGGGAATGAAGCCTCTAAAAAGATGCACAGAAATTTGCTAAAGCAATAGTTTGAAACTTTCACAGTTGGTGAAAGAGAGAGTCTTGATGCTGCATATGATAGGTTTCAGAATCTACTGAACATGTTGGAGCTATACAAGGCAGAAGTATCAGTTGAAGATGCTAATTTGAAGTTTCTAAGGAGTTTGCCATCTTCATGGCATGTGATTGCTACAATGATCAGAGGAAGTTTATGTCAAACAACCTCCTGGTTTTGAAGATCCTAAACATCCAAACAAAGTCTACAAGGTTGTTAAGGCTCTTTATGGCCTTCATCAGGCACCTAGAGCTTGGTATGAGAGACTCTCCACATTCTTATTGCAACATGGATATAGAAGGGGAGCTATTGACAAGACTTTGTTTATCAAGAGAGACAAGAAAGATATCATGTTAGTTCAAGTTTATGTTGATGATATCATCTTTGGGGCTACCAAAGAGTCCATGGTTAAGGAGTTTGAGCGGCTGATGCAGAAAGAATTTCAAATGAGTTCAATGGGAGAGTTGACTTTCTTTTTAGGACTTGAGTTAAGCATCAAAGGAAGGTATTTTTATTAGTCAAGACAAGTATGTTACTGACATACTTAAGAAATTCAATTTTGATGATATGAAGGATGTTACTACACCTATTAAATCTATCAATTCCTTGGGCAAAGATGAAGATGGACACCCTGTTGAAGTCAAGCTTTATAGATCAATGATTGGATCTCTTATGTATCTTTGCATCCAGGCCGATATCATGTTTGCAGTTTGTCTATGTGCAAGATATCAAGTCTCACCAAAGATCTCTCACATGAATGCAATAAAAAGAATTTTCTGTTATTTGAAACAACAACCTAAGTTGGGGTTGTGGTATCCTAAAGAGTCACCTTTTCACTTGGAAGCTTTTTCAGATAGTGACTATGCAGGTGATAATTATGATAGAAGATCCACAACTGGTGGATGTCAATATCTTGGAAGAAGCTAGTCTCCTGGCAATGCAAAAAGCAGACAATTGCAGCAACATCATCTACTGAAGCTGAATATGTAGCTGCTGCAAGTTGTTGTGGTCAAGTTTTGTGGATGCAAAATCAACTCTTGGACTATGGGTTCAATTTCAAAAATACTCCTATCAATATTGATAATGAGAGTACAATTTGCATTGTGAAGAATCCGTGTATCATTCCAAGACAAAGCATATTCAGATTAGGCATCACTTTATCAGAGATTGTTATGAGCATAGGCTCATCAATGTTGTTAAGGTTCACACGGATGATAATGTAGATGATTTACTCACAAAAGGTTTTGATGTGTCACGATTCAATCACTTGGTCGTGAGCATTGGAATGATTAACTACTAAGCTATGTTTAAGGGGAGGACTATAAGGTGTTAGTATAGTCCTGTGTATTGCTTGAGGGAAGGATGCTTGTTTATACTTAGTTTATATGAAGGAATTTGGCAAAGTATCTGTTTTCCTGAAAGTACTGCTTGGAAAGTACTGCTTGGGAAAGTACTGCTTATGTGGAAAGTACTGTTTGTCGTATTAAAGTAATGTTCCAACGGTAATATTGATGGGTAATTGATAGTAACGGTAACTTTGTTATTATAGGCCGTGATTTTTCAAATCCTACCTATAAATAACTACTTCCCGATTTTCCCTCTCTTATTATTACTTTACATCTTTTCCATACTTATCTCCCAATCACCATCTCTTTATTCTTCGATAAAATCTTTATTGTGCTCACTTATTCAACAATGGCGAATCGTTTAACTGTTTCAAAGCACAATATGGTGGCTAATTTGGACAAGATTGAGGCGAATATGGCTTTTTATGATATTGTTGATTATCTTACTGGGTGGCCTATTAGTTATGCTCTTTTAGTTGAACCGGATGTTATTGAACCATGGATTCAAGAATTTTGGGCTAATGCTAGAGATAACATGGAGGAGGATGAATAGTATATTAGATCTACAGATTCTTTGGACGGACTATCAAGATTACAGAAGCCTCTATTCGAGAAGATTTATTATTTGGAGATGAAGATGGGGCTATTCGATTTGACAAGCAACTGATTTGGGATACTTTTAGGAATCTTGGTTATGAAGGATCTTTAATAGAACAAACATTCAAGAAAGCATTATTCTGTCCTCAATGGAAGTTCTTGATTCATGTCTGCTTCATTGCATAAGTTCTAAAAGTACTTCTTGGGAGCAGTTTGGGTCCAATATAGCATCTGCAGTGGTTGGACTAGCTACTGACAGAGTGTTTAATTTTTCAAAGCTTATTTTGGATGGGATGCTATCACATATATCCTCTGGGTCAAAATGGCTGATGTACCCAAGGTTTGTACAGGTTTTCTTAAACAAGCAATTGGCTGATGTTTCAAAACCTGCTGCTTTGTTACCTGTCATTGTGCAACAAGCCAAAATCTTTACATTTATGGCTAGGCGAAGTGATTTGTTCAGAGGTGGAGATATTCCATTAACTCCTACAATGATGGAAGTTGTTCAAGCTGTACGTAATGAAGCCGGAGAGGATGAAGAAAGTGAAGGTCCTGATTCTGTACATGGTACTGCTTCACAAAGTGCTGCCTCTCAAAGTTCTGTTTCTCCAAGATCTGCTTCACAAAGTGCTGCCTCACAAGGTACTGCATCTGCAAGTACTGCTTCTATTGAAGGTACTGCATCTTTACAGGATACTGTTTCTCCAAGCCCGAGGTTCAAGCAGATTGAAAGAACACCTACTACATCTTCACAACATTCTATTCCTGTTTCAGAGGAACATTCACATCTTCAAGGTGACGATCATACTATACCTCGTGAAGGTTTGACTTTGGATAATTATGCTTTGACAAGGGAGCTCGTTAGGTTGAACAAGACTGTTGAGTTTCAAGCTAAAGCGCTTAGGAAATTGAAGCGTAAGTATATCTGGTTGAGGAATTTTATTAAACCATATATTCAAGGTTTCAACTTATGGGTTAAAGAGGAAAACAAACGTCGTAAACAACTTCGAAAGGAATTAAAACGAAAGAAGGTTCCTAAATCATCTTCTGTCAACTTGGGGAGGAATTTAGAAAAGGAAAATTTGAAAGAAGATGTTGCAAAAAAGAAAGAATCTGAAGTACTGCAGAAAAGATTATTTCAGATTCTGAGGAAGAAGTGCAAGTTCAAAGTACTGAACACCAAAGTACTGATGATCAAAGTAATGTTTTTCATGATACATCTAGGCAAGAAGTGATAACACCAAGGGTATTGAATTTTGAAGAAGATGCTGGTCCTTCTACAATTATTATAGAAGAAGAGGAGGAAGCTACATTCAAACCTATTCATTCTGCAAGTGATGATGAATTAATTGCTACAATATTAGATTTGTCACAACCAAGAGGAGGAGTTACTATTAGAGATGTACAAGAAGAAGAACAACCAAGAACATCTCAACCTGCAATTGATCCAAAAGATAAAGGGAAAGGTATTCTGGTTGAAACAAAGAAAAAGAAACTCACTTTGGCAGAACTTAGAGCAATTGAAGTTGCTATGAATGAAGCTGCAGCTAGAAAAATTCAAGAAGAGTTAGATGCTAAAGATAGAAAAGAACAGGAAGCTCAAGAAGCTCTGAATAGAAAAGCAGCTCAAAAGGTGCAAGATAAATTAGATGCTGAAGCTACTGAACCTTTACAGTCCCCTACACCTGTTAGATATATGCCAAGAAGACCTAATTTAGCTAAGGACAGGAATGCTATGATGGCTTATTTAAAAGGTCGAGGATATAAGGGTTTGCAGAAGTTAAACTATGTTGATATGAAAAGACTCTATGATGCTGAAACAGAAGCTTATAAGAAGAGTGTTGCTGATATTAAAGACTTTAGAGAAGAAGCTCATTGGACTGAATCTGAAAGGAAAAAGAGCTTAAAGAGAAAAAGAAAAACTGAAGTTACAGATGTTCAGTTTTCAAAGAAAGAAAAGGTTGAATTAAGATCTGAGACTAGAGATGAATTGAAGAATTATCTCAGAGTGGTAGATTTTGATTATACAAAGGAAGATTATGACATGAATATGAACAGATCAAAGATCAGTGTTTTTAAAGTTGTGAAATCCAAGAATGAAGAATACATGATTTTTCATAAAGAAGATGAAAGCTTCAAAGTTTTCAAAAGGCTATGGGATTTACTGCATATTATAGATAGAGTAGACCTATTCTACTTATATCATGTTGTGAAGGCTTACTTTGAAAATAATCCATTGGAAGGGATTAGTTTGGTTTTACATGGTGATCTCATAACTATATGGGAAACTGAAGAAGAGAGCACGATGATATCGGAAGAATCAAGAAAGCTGGGAAATAGTTTGTTGGAGATTCTTTGAAGAATCTGGAGTTCATGTTTTGGAGTTGGAAAATGGAACAATGATACACATGTTTGCAGAAAGAAGATAACCTCTCACAGTTGAGCTCATGAGAAGAATGCTAGAGCATGGATTGGAAGTAGAAGAGGATAATGAAACTGCTTGCATGGTTATCAACTTGTTTATAAACTGGACTACCATTGCTGAGAATGATCAATAACTGGTATGAATTTTATTTGAATAAATACTTTTTGATATATCAGTACTTTTATTCAAAGTACTGCTAATCAGACAGTACTTTCATCAAAGTACTGTTTGCAGAAATAAACCAGTTAAATGAATTTTAGAAGAAACTTTTTGCTAAGTAATAAATATTTTGAACTAAAGGTTGAAAAAATGGTTTTTGTGATGATAACATCAATAGGTTATCAATCCACCATGGTTACAAAAGGATTGACTAATCCATGAGCAAACGGCTATGGTAAAGATATATCAAATCCGTTTTTAGTTGACAGCTTGCTAATAAGTTGGATGGTATTCAACTCACCATATCAGTAATGTGAAGAGTTGGCTAGCCCACAAGAAAATGGCTTGTGGTAAAGGCTGTGGAAAAAATATTATTGGTAATTAGTTCACCATTAGATAGAAGAACTAACTAGTCCAGAAGGGTACAGCTTTTGGTAAAGACAAAACAAATCTGTTGATAGCTGGTGATTTGCTAAAAATCATATGGTTATCAATGTACCATGGTCTTACACACCAAAACATTTGGCTACTCCAGAGATAATGGATTTGGTAAAGAGATCTAAATCCATTAATTTTTCAATGATTTACTTGAAAGTGATGAGAATAGTATGCAACTTAAACTGAATTAAATGTACAAATTGTCATATGTTGCTGTGTTGCTAAAAAGATGGAGCTTGCTGGATGCTGCTGTAAAGAGAACAATTCTAAGAGATACTTTGACAAGCACAGATGTTACAGAGATAAAAGCTTGAAGACTAAGAAACAATCCGTTTTTTTTTTAAAAGATGAAGCTTTAAAGATATATTCACAAAGGAACTTGAAGTCAAGCAAGTAGAATTCAAGTTAGGGGAGGATTGTTGGGATATGAAAGTGCTGAAGATATCAAAGTACTGAATATATCAAAGTACTGTAAGCTGCAAAGTACTGGAAGAAGTCAAATACTCAAAGTACTGTTAAAGACAAAGTCAAAGTACTGCAATATGAAGTCAAAGTACTGCAAGAACAAAAGAACTGTTATATTCGTTTATAGAAAGAATTGTATTCTATGTTTAGATTACTTGTCGTACAAGGTTATCAATTGTAAACCGACTAGGATATCCTTGAGCCTATAAAAGGACTCCTAGATTGGCATTAGAGGTACGATTTCAGAAAAAGAGTTTTAGAGTTTATGAATTAGTGTTTTAGAGAGAAGTTCGATTATCTTAGAATTGTATTAGAGTATCTGCATAATAAGCAGATTTAGAGTTTATAATAAAAGGTTATTCTTCTTAGCTTTGTTAAGTAAATTCCGCGTACTTAATAAAGATTACTCAGTGTTTCTTTGTTAATAACTTAGGATTTATCCGAGGTTATTAAACCTTAACAAGCTAGTTAAGATAGTTTGATTAAAGTATATCGATCCAACAATGGATTTGGAAAAACAAATTGGATGCTGAAGGGAACGTTATCAGAAACAAGTCACGTCTGGTGGCTAAGGGTTATAGACAGGAAGAGGGTATTGACTTTGAAGAATCATTTGCTCCGGTTGCTCGTCTTGAGGCCGTTCGGATATTTCTGGCGTTCGCAGCCCATATGAACATAACGGTCTTTCAGATGGACGTCAAAACTGCTTTTCTGAATGGTCAACTGAAAGAAACGGTTTATATCAGCCAGCTAGAAGGATTCGTTGATCCTGCGCTTCCGAGCCATGTGTACAAACTGAACAAAGCTCTGTATGGTCTCAAACAAGCTCCTCGGGCACGGTACGATAAGCTATCATCTTTCCTCATTACCAATAATTTTACCAAAGGTTCGGTCGACCCAACTCTTTTCATACAATATCACGGGGAACATATTTTAATTGTTCAAATTTATGTGGATGACATCATTTTTGGGCCAACTCATAAAAAGTACTCAGCTTTTGCAAAACTAATGAAGAAACATTTTGAAATGTCCATTGATGCGTGCCAAACAGTCAAGCTAAATCACTCAAGCCTGCCACTTGTGAATGGCAGACCGTAATCAGCTTAAAACTGCTCAAGCACGAATGCAATGAGGATCTGAGGAGTATAGAGTCTCCCCGGGTCGTTATGTCCCAGCGAGCTATGCAATGGATCAATCAACGTATAGTGATCGAGAAATTTGAACGAAAAAGAGATTATGAATTGATGATTATAACTACAGAAATATCAAACAAATACAAAGGCTTAAATGCAAATTAAAGGAAATTAAAAAGATAAAATCTATTAAATAAACGCTATCACTATAATTAAAATGAGGTTTTTGTTTTTATGTTTTTATAAAACTTAATTTAAAAACTACGTGACGTACAACTAAAAACGTGAAACTAAATCAATATTAACCCTAAAAATATGAAAATGATGTTTTTACAAACCTAATGATAAAATAAAATAGTTAGAAAAAGAAAATTATTTTTATAACTATTTATCTAATTAAAAACTATTTTTTACTATTTAATAATTACCTAAAATACAAGATAATGTGAAATAAAGCTAGAAAAATAAGATTATGAATTGGAAAAGTGTAAAATATCAAAATAGAATTTTCAAAACTATTTTTGTATTTTTCTGATTATTTTTCTATTTTCTAGGAATTTTAAACTATTAAAAACTAATTAAATTACTAAAAATTACAAAATGAACTATGAAAAATATGGAAAATTACTTTTTTTACTTTTTATATTTATCTAAGCCTAATAAAAATGAAAACTTATTTTTTTGAACCTTTTCTGAATTTTTTGTATTAAAGGCTAATTAAAAAGTGCTAAAAACTAATTAAAATCAAGAAAAATAGCAAAACAGCTAGGAAAAATCTGAAAATTTCAGGAAAACTCTAAATTTATATTAGGAATCTGAGAAAAATGGAAAAACAAGTGCTTATATGGAGAAATATAGAACTGATGTTGAAGTGCTTATTGAAATAAGCACTTGATTAAGCAAATGGAATCCAAAGGCTACCAAACTTATAATGAAGCTCTAATAAGCTAAATTAACCAAAATGCAATGAGTTCCAACAAGCTAATACCACTGATATGCAAGATACAACAGATTTGATGATTATGAGTTTAAGCTACAAACAGTTTCTGAGTAGCAAGTTTGATCACAAGCACAAGCTTAAAAATAAGCTCAAACTGAAAACTACCAATTAGAACCTAAAGTAGACCTGGTTGAGATTATCTAAACCAAAAATCAGACCATGATAAGCTCTTTTGAGCCCTGTGCATAAGCTGCACAATCTGAGAAAAATCTCAGTGAATGCTGAGACAGTGAGCAGGGCAACTAGGCCCAAGTTCACAAGCTTGTTTAGAGCTTAAAGAAAATTTCCAAAAATCTGTAAAAATGACAAAAAGAAAGTAGACCAGCTGAAGTTTTATAACCAACAAGTTTTACTGATTTTGGCTTAGGAATGAATCCTAGAAAAATCTTTCCATTTGGCTCAAAACATGATTTTCTGTTTTGACTTTTGAATTAAAAATGAAAAGTTGACTTTATCCAACTTTGGATCCAATTTTTATCACTGAGATAGATGTTATATGATGTAATAAGTGTAATGCAAGCTTTGTTTGATGATTCTAAACACAAATCAAGGATTTGCAAATCAAAAGTTCCAACAGTAAGTAGTTGAGACAGGTTTTATTGAAGTTTGACTTTCTGTGATGTTGCAGACCTAAACCAAGACCAATATGAGTTTATTTAGAGATGACAAACATACACCAACAGATATGAACCACTGAGCTAGCTTCTAATGCAGTTTAAGACACAAATCCAAACACCCTTTGTTAAACTGATTTGAGCTCAAAACTACTCCAAACTTTTAACCAACTTGTAATTATGATCAAGCTCACTTTAAATAACTAAAATACTGCTATGAGAACAAGTTTCAACAGATTATAACTACAAATGCCTTATATTCAAGAATTTGAGAAATTCACTTACAAAGGTCCAAACCACAATGGTTAGCCATTACTGAAACAATGGACCACTAACCTAACCAAACCCCTATCCTAGCTCAATATCAACCCACATCCAGCTCTGCTTCACCCATTGACCAATTCCATTACCAAATTGCCCCTGTTTGACTTCTGTTGACCAAGAACCAAAATGACTTAAACCTTGGATGTAACCTTGTTAAATGCTGTATTGAGCTTATACAAGCTTATTTGAGCTTTGAAATAACTATTAAACACTTGTACTTAAGGTTTTGAAATTGCAAATTGAAACAGTGAACTTGGAACTTGCATTATAAACATAAACTGAAATTGATGATTGAAATGAGTCTTAATACTCTTAAACACTTTTAATTGATACAATTTAACAAAAGATTACAAGCTTTATACTAAGTTGAGAATTCTAAGATAAAAACGACATTTCAAGAAAATTAAAAAACTAGTAGACTATGTTTCTTGCTTCCTTTTGCCTTTCTTTTATATCCAAACTCATCTTCTCTCACTTCTGAATGTATCCCACCACTCCTTAGCCATTGGATGGCTTCAATTGATCCTAGCCGTTTAAATGAGATTTTGGCGCCAATTTGGATTTAACAGTTGGGACAGGACTGAGATGGTTGGAGGGGTACATTTATTGCATTTGGAGTTTGGTGAGGTGGGGGGGACATGGGAAGGATATTGTGAGCTAGGTGGCTGCAATGGTGGGCAGACAGGGGGAGGGAAAAAGGGGAAAGGGGATGGCGGGTATAGGGGTGGTTTGACTTATCTATAATTTGACCAGATATTATATCAAGGGGGTCCAAAATTGATTATGACAGGGGGTCAAATGGGTGCAAGGGTCCAAATTGGTTTAAATAACAAGGACCTATGATGCAAATTCTGAAAATACAGGGACCACTGCTGCCATTCTCTCAAAGATGTTCCAAGGACTAAAAGTGAAAAGTTTTAATAATGCAAGGACCAATCTTGACATTTTCAAATTTCCAGGGCCATTTTTGCCAAATTTCAAAGTTGAAGGACTAAACTTGTAATTTTCTCAAACTTTTGACATTTTTCACCAAAGGACTAAATTTGACAACTTATGATTTTAAAAGGACCTTTGGTGATTTATCTTTTGAAATTATGTGCTCAGGGACTGTTTTTGACAACTTTTGAAACTTGGGGGACTGAAACTGCCAATTATGCAAACTTTGCTCATTTTTCATCTGATTTTGAACATTTTGCATCTGAAACATATAAAATGCAATTTTGGAATATTTTCAGTATTTTGATGCATTTCTGAGCATTTTTAAACGTTTTGCAGTTCAGATTTGACAAAAAATGATGAGTATTTACACACTCATCAATCCCCCACACTAAACTATTGCTAGTCCCTAGCAATCTTTTGAGAAAAACTTAATGGATTTGCATCTCTTTACCAAAAGCCATTACTTCTGGAGTAGCCAAATGTTTCAGTTCAAGCAAGAACCATGGTACACCGATAACCATCCGATTTATTGGCAAATCATAAACCATATAACGGATTTGATGTGTCTTTACCAGAAGCCGTACCCTTCTGGACTAGCCAACTCTTAGATAAATTATCAGAATTATCTTTGGTGAGCTGATTACCAATTATGGTTTTTCCACTGCCTTTACCACAAGCCATAAACTTGCGGGCTAGCCAACTCTTCACTTTTTAGGACATGGTGAGTTGAGAACCATACAATTTTGGGCAAATTGCAAGCCATATAAACGGATTTGAGAAATCTTTACCAAGAGCCGTTTGCTCCTGGATTAGCCAATCCTTTTGTTTATTAGACAAGGCGGACTGATAACCAAATGAGAAAGTGTAGAACACTTACTCCAAAAAAAATTTTGGCCAAAAACGGGGGAATTAGGCGGTATAATTACATGATAAAATTCGTGAGAATTCCCCCCCACACTAGAAATGAATATTGCCCTCAATATTCAAAGTACCGGCGGTTATGCCGAAACAAAGAACGTAAAAGGGAAATACTACGGCCATTAATTAGAAAGAAGATTTTTGATATATACACAACATGTGGGGCAAACCCCCACACTAGGGTGGTAGAAAATAGAAAGAAGTCAGAAATATGGGTGAAAACCCATATGGCGTGCTATTGTTTTTGATTCCCGAGTCGCTAGCTTGACTCGACCCCGAATTCATTTGTTCATGGGGAAAGTAACGTGGAAAACCAATCTCAATCGGACTTTCGTTCACAGTGTTAACAAACATATGAACATCAGAAAGTTCCACACCGACGAGACATAACCGCGGTATTGTTAATAGTAGAAACTATAAGGGATGATACCGGGGTCAAAGATGGTGTCCTCATTCCCGAAAGAGAAAAGGGAAAGAGCGACCACACCATCTGTGAAGAATGGAATAAAGACGTACATGAGAATGCATGTCCATTCCTCATCAGAGAGAAGCAAATCACCATTTTTGACATTTTTAAGCTTAAACTTGAAGCTTAGATGGTGATTGTCAAGAAGATGTCCGGGAGGGAGGGTGGGAAATGGTTCTTCAATCAACAGACTTTCCAGAAAAAGGATGTCTCCCTCCGGATCAAAGTAAGTATTATCAATTCCCGTTGGAATTGACTCATCACTAAGAAATGCATCGACTTCATTCCAAAAGTTGTCATCTTCCTCATCAGGAGTGAGAGAAGGGATGGAAGAGTCGGGAATAAGACTAGAAGATCATGGATCATTTTTTAGCAATTCATCAATGGGAAGAATGTCTCCCATTGGATCACAAACATCATCATCCAACTCAGATGAAACTGAAGAGAGTTTGGTTTCATCTACAGAATTAACAAACTCGATGCGACAAACTGATGCCGGAGGTGGGACAAGTGGTGTGCTCTTAGAGCTAGCAGTTTCCACCACTTCCGATGAAGTCTCCGATTCTAGATCATCATCATCAAGAACACTCTTGACTTCCCTGGTACAACTTTCAAACCATTTGTTTGATCCAGGGTTGATTTTCAAAGCTTTAAGCTCAGCACGTTTTTGAAAACTCCTCTTAACCGTGAAGTTTGAGAGTGTTGCATTGAATCTTTCAGATCTTTGATCAATTGTGGCAACACTCTGTTTGTACAGAGGTTTGGAGTTCTGGTTGATATTTAACGTGAGCTCTTCGTTGTCAACCCGTATGGTCAACTCTTCAGCAAACACATCAATCAGAGCACGACTCGTTTTCAAGAAAGCTCTCCCTAAGATGAGGGGAACTCTAGGATCTGCATCGAAGTCTACTACAACAAAGTCAGTAGGAAAATGAAACTTTCCCACTTTCATCACGACATCCTCGGCTATCCCAAGTGGACGAGTTACGGTACGGTCCGCTAGCTCGAGTGTCATACGAGTGGATGAAAGTTTAGGAAGGGACAGTTTCTTCCATACTGAGAGTGGCATGAGGTTAATGCTAGCGCCAAGATCGGCCAAGGCGGAGCATTGAAACATCCCCAAGAAATCACACGAGATTAAAAACCGGCCAGGGTCTTCAAGCTTTTCGGGAAGCTTATTAAGAATGGCTGCTGAGCATTGCTCATTTAGAGGGGTTTTCGCCATCTCAGACAACTTATCTTTGTTGGTGAGTAAGCCTTTAAGCGTGGATGCAAATTTAGGCATTAGAACGAGAGCATCAACGAAGCTTATATCAAAGTGAAGCTCATTGAAGATTTGGAAAAAATTTTCCATTTGCTCTTTGTTTTTGTCTTTGAGCTTCTCATCATTCAGCTTGATGGGTAAGGAAGCCTGACTAGACTTTTGAGCCGGGATGGAAGTTTTTCGGCTCAGAATTTGTCTTGAACTTCGGGTTCGGACTTGAAGCTTGACTACCGAAGGTGGCGTGTGCGGTACTTCGTGGGCTTGAATAATGCACCTTGTCCGTTGTCTCCTTGGTAACTTGACTCAATGCCACAGGAGGAGGGGGCATAGGAGTCGTAGGTCCATTGTTGGTTATATTGTGCGTCTTACCACTACGAGTGGTGACGGCTTTCAACTCGGCATTTGGATTGGGAATTGTATTGCTTGGGAGTCCTCCAGAAGATGGCGAAGCTTTGTTCATATTCATGTTCATGAAACTGCTCATCATATTCTTTAACTCATTTGTCTGCCGAGATAATGTGGTATCAATTTCCCTTTTTAGCTCACCTCTCATGTTATTGATCTGAGTTTGCATTGAACGCATGTTTGACTCAGTCATTTTCATGAAGTCATTTGGTATGGGAGCTTGAGGAGGTTGTTGATAACTTTGATGATTAGGAGCTTGATATGGTTGGTTGAAATTGTTCCGGTTTTGATTGAAATTTTGAGAGTTATTGAAGTTGTGTCCTTGATTCGGAACAAAGCGATTTTGATTGCCATGGTTTTGATTGCCATGGTTTTGCACAGGAGGAAAACCAGGTGGTGTCATACCGCTAGGTGCACGGTAGTGAGGATCAGCTTGTGGTCGGTATTGATTGTGGTTTACCGAAGCTACTGGAGCTTGGTAAAAAGAAGCATCGGTTGCTTGACAATCATAATACGCGTGTGGACCACTACAAATTTCACACACCTTGTTCATGGCTTTGATTGGTTCCGGCTTATGAATTTCGCTTTTGATTTCCTTTACCTCTTTTATCATACAATGGATCATGTCCGTTAGAGCGGCTATCGGAGCTGCTAACTCTGAAGAGTTACTGGATGTAGAAGCAGGAGTGTTCAGAACATTGACTTTGTTTCGAGAAATAGGAACTTTTGATTTACTCTCGCAAATTTCAAGCACATCTTTAGGTCTACGATTCAAGATATTGCCACCCGCGGATGCGTTCAAAGAATCTTGATCGTTAACGTTCAACCCATTATAAAAGATATTAACTTGTTGAAGCTCCGTGAATTCATGATGGGGCATTTCCTGAGGAGATCTTTGAATCTCTCCCATGCCTCTCCAAAATTTTCATCGAAATTTTGACGAAATCCAGAAATTTCATTTTTTAGATTAGTCGTCTTTGATGGAGGGAAGAAGTAATTAACAAACTTTTGAACCAGATCCTCCCAAGTTTCGATGGATCGAGGGGGTTCTTTTTCCAGCCAAATCCGGGCTGTCCCCTCAAGTGAGAATGGGAAAAGCATCAACTTGATTACTTGTTGTGGCACATCCTTGAAATTGATTGTTGAAGTCAACTTGTTAAACCAACGGATGTGTGCATACGGGTCTTCACGATCAGACCCGCGGAATTGATTTGTAGACACAAGTTGGATCAAATGTGTCTTCAATTCAAAGTGATCAAAATTGATTACTGGTAAAACGATGGCATCTCCATAACCCTCGGTGGGTGCCGGAGCATTTCGCCATAGTACGTTCGTCTGCCATGTTGTTGTTTGAAATAGTACGAATCTCGGGTTCGACTATTTGGGCAAAGACGCCTACGAGAACGTCGTCTAGGAATTCTCGCTAGATCACGCAAAGGACTCAATGATCTAGAAGAACGAAAAGCATGCACTAGAGTTAACTCTAAGAGACTCAGAGTTAAGGAGAGAAATGGGAATTATGAAAATCTTTCAGATGAGAATGGGAATTATGAAGACGTTTTATAAAAATTTTGGGGTGAGAAGAATCTTTATGGGTTTTTGGATTCTGAAACGTCGATATCACAACAAAATCAATTAACACAAAATCGAGGCAAAACAACAGTGAACTTAACCAATAATCCAAGATGAATGGCTTCTTTGAAAAAGGTACACCAATCACAAGGACACAAAGGCAAGTTTTAAATCTTTAGTTCGGGAACTTATTATGGTCGCACCCCCAGTTAGGTAGTGCACCGCCTTGGTTTGCGGTGGTAATCTTTTAAGTTGTTAATTATTAAAGAAAACGACGAATCTTTTGTATTTTTATTTTTGATACATATATAGAAACAAAAGGAAAAATATTTTTGTGTTTTATACGTTTTTGGATGTTTTTGGGTTTTTGGATTTTTTATAAGAAAATATGGATATATATATATAGATGATAGATGGATGGTATAAACAAAGAGTGAGTATTCAAACAACTAATCTGCTAAACGGAGGATAGATCAGCACAGCTCCCCGGCAGCGGCGCCAAAAATTTGATGCGTGCCAAACAGTCAAGCTAAATCACTCAAGCCTGCCACTTGTGAATGGCAGACCGTAATCAGCTTAAAACTGCTCAAGCACGAATGCAATGAGGATCTGAGGAGTATAGAGTCTCCCCGGGTCGTTATGTCCCAGCGAGCTATGCAATGGATCAATCAACGTATAGTGATCGAGAAATTTGAACGAAAAAGAGATTATGAATTGATGATTATAACTACAGAAATATCAAACAAATACAAAGGCTTAAATGCAAATTAAAGGAAATTAAAAAGATAAAATCTATTAAATAAACGCTATCACTATAATTAAAATGAGGTTTTTGTTTTTATGTTTTTATAAAACTTAATTTAAAAACTACGTGACGTACAACTAAAAACGTGAAACTAAATCAATATTAACCCTAAAAATATGAAAATGATGTTTTTACAAACCTAATGATAAAATAAAATAGTTAGAAAAATAAAATTATTTTTATAACTATTTATCTAATTAAAAACTATTTTTTACTATTTAATAATTACCTAAAATACAAGATAATGTGAAATAAAGATAGAAAAATAAGATTATGAATTGGAAAAGTCTAAAATATCAAAATAGAATTTTCAAAACTATTTTTGTATTTTTCTGATTATTTTTCTATTTTCTAGGAATTTTAAACTATTAAAAACTAATTAAATTACTAAAAATTACAAAATGAACTATGAAAAATATGGAAAATTACTTTTTTTAATTTTTATATTTATCTAAGCCTAAGAAAAATGAAAACTTATTTTTTTGAACCTTTTCTGAATTTTTTGTATTAAAGGCTAATTAAAAAGTGCTAAAAACTAATTAAAATCAAGAAAAATAGCAAAACAGCTAGGAAAAATCTGAAAATTTCAGGAAAACTCTAAATTTATATTAGGAATCTGAGAAAAATGGAAAAACAAGTGCTTATATGGAGAAATATAGAACTGATGTTGAAGTGCTTATTGAAATAAGCACTTGATTAAGCAAATGGAATCCAAAGGCTACCAAACTTATAATGAAGCTCTAATAAGCTAAATTAACCAAAATGCAATGAGTTCCAACAAGCTAATACCACTGATATGCAAGATACAACAGATTTGATGATTATGAGTTTAAGCTACAAACAGTTTCTGAGTAGCAAGTTTGATCACAAGTACAAGCTTAAAAATAAGCTCAAACTGAAAACTACCAATTAGAACCTAAAGTAGACCTGGTTGAGATTATCTAAACCAAAAATCAGACCATGATAAGCTCTTTTGAGCCCATGTGCATAAGCGCACTGTCGAGAAAAATCTCTGAATGCTGAGACAGTGAGCAGGGCAACTAGGCCCAAGTTCACAAGCTTGTTTAGAGCTTAAAGAAAATTTCCAAAAATCTGTAAAAATGACAAAAAGAAAGTAGACCAGCTGAAGTTTTATAACCAACAAGTTTTACTGATTTTGGCTTAGGAATGAATCCTAGAAAAATCTTTCCATTTGGCTCAAAACATGATTTTCTGTTTTGACTTTTGAATTAAAAATGAAAAGTTGACTTTATCCAACTTTGGATCCAATTTTTATCACTGAGATAGATGTTATATGATGTAATAAGTGTAATGCAAGCTTTGTTTGATGATTCTAAACACAAATCAAGGATTTGCAAATCAAAAGTTCCAACAGTAAGTAGTTGAGACAGGTTTTATTGAAGTTTGACTTTCTGTGATGTTGCAGACCTAAACCAAGACCAATATGAGTTTATTTAGAGATGACAAACATACACCAACAGATATGAACCACTGAGCTAGCTTCTAATGCAGTTTAAGACTCAAATCCAAACACCCTTTGTTAAACTGATTTGAGCTCAAAACTACTCCAAACTTTTAACCAACTTGTAATTATGATCAAGCTCACTTTAAATAACTAAAATACTGCTATGAGAACAAGTTTCAACAGATTATAACTACAAATGCCTTATATTCAAGAATTTGAGAAATTCACTTACAAAGGTCCAAACCACAATGGTTAGCCATTACTGAAACAATGGACCACTAACCTAACCAAACCCCTATCCTAGCTCAATATCAACCCACATCCAGCTCTGCTTCACCCATTGACCAATTCCATTACCAAATTGCCCCTGTTTGACTTCTGTTGACCAAGAACCAAAATGACTTAAACCTTGGATGTAACCTTGTTAAATGCTGTATTGAGCTTATACAAGCTTATTTGAGCTTTGAAATAACTATTAAACACTTGTACTTAAGGTTTTGAAATTGCAAATTGAAACAGTGAACTTGGAACTTGCATTATAAACATAAACTGAAATTGATGATTGAAATGAGTCTTAATACTCTTAAACACTTTTAATTGATACAATTTAACAAAAGATTACAAGCTTTATACTAAGTTGAGAATTCTAAGATAAAAACGACATTTCAAGAAAATTAAAAAACTAGTAGACTATGTTTCATGCTTCCTTTTGCCTTTCTTTTATATCCAAACTCATCTTCTCTCACTTCTGAATGTATCCCACCACTCCTTAGCCATTGGATGGCTTCAATTGATCCTAGCCGTTTAAATGAGATTTTGGCGCCAATTTGGATTTAACAGTTGGGACAGGACTGAGATGGTTGGAGGGGTACATTTATTGCATTTGGAGTTTGGTGAGGTGGGGGGGGACATGGGAAGGATATTGTGAGCTAGGTGGCTGCAATGGTGGGCAGACAGGGGGAGGGAAAAAGGGGAAAGGGGATGGCGGGTATAGGGGTGGTTTGACTTATCTGTAATTTGACCAGATATTATATCAAGGGGGTCCAAAATTGATTATGACAGGGGGTCAAATGGGTGCAAGGGTCCAAATTGGTTTAAATAACAAGGACCTATGATGCAAATTCTGAAAATACAGGGACCACTGCTGCCATTCTCTCAAAGATGTTCCAAGGACTAAAAGTGAAAAGTTTTAATAATGCAAGGACCAATCTTGACATTTTCAAATTTCCAGGGCCATTTTTGCCAAATTTCAAAGTTGAAGGACTAAACTTGTAATTTTCTCAAACTTTTGACATTTTTCACCAAAGGACTAAATTTGACAACTTATGATTTTAAAAGGACCTTTGGTGATTTATCTTTTGAAATTATGTGCTCAGGGACTGTTTTTGACAACTTTTGAAACTTGGGGGACTGAAACTGCCAATTATGCAAACTTTGCTCATTTTTCATCCGATTTTGAACATTTTGCATCTGAAACATATAAAATGCAATTTTGGAATATTTTCAGTATTTTGATGCATTTCTGAGCATTTTTAAACGTTTTGCAGTTCAGATTTGACAAAAAATGATGAGTATTTACACACTCATCATCCATGATGGGTGAACTTACGTTCTTTCTAGGACTACAAGTTCATCAATCACCCCGTGGTATTTTCTTGAGTCAGTCCAAATATGCCCTTGAAATTCTGAACAAATTAGGAATGAATACTTGTGATACTTATGCCACACCAATGGCACATACCAAGAAGTTGGATGCTGATTTACATGGGAAATTGGTTGACCCTACCAAATACCGTAGTATCATTGGGTCTCTCATGTATCTAACAGCCAGCAGACCTGATATTGTCTTTGCCGTTTATCTTTGCTCCCGTTATCAGTCGCGACCAACTGAAACTCACCTCTCAGAGGCTAAAAGAATCCTCCGATACATCAAGGGAACCATTAATTTGGGTATCGGTATCGAAGGATTCGGTTTTGAACTAATAGCTTTTTCAGACGCTGACCACGCAGGATGCTTAGATTCACGTAAAAGTACTTCAGGAGCTCTACAATTTCTTGGTTATAAACTAGTGTCATGGCAATCGAAGAAGCAGGATTGTACATCGCTGTCCTCAACCGAAGCAGAATATGTAGCCATGTCGGCGTGTTGTGCTCAAGTCATTTGGATGAGAACACAACTCAAAGACTATGGTTACGTATTTGACAGAATCCCGATGTACTGCGACAATCGGAGTGCTATTGCAATTTCATGCAACTCAGTTCAACACTCAAAGTCAAAGCACATCGATCTTCGATATCATTTCATCAAGGACCACGTGGAACAGGGTACTGTTGAATTATACTTCGTCGGTACAGAACACCAATTGGCAGATCTTCTCGCCAAAGCCTTAGCTCCTGCTAGGTTTAATGAGTTGGTCCACCGAATTGGTATGCGGTGTTTGACTCAAGAGTAACTGGATGAACTCTTAAAACATTCTTAAAACCAGTCAAACACCAAAACCTTTTTTGTAAATATTTTTCAAAAACAAAATACAAAAATATAAAACCTTATAAAACATCAAAAATATTCTTCTATCTATATTTCTTTTAACATGGCAAGTACAAATCTTCCGTCAACACTCAAATCTTTCAAAATTTAGTATTTTTCCGATCAAGTGTTGAGGGGGAGAAAATAATTACTTAACTGTTTCAAAATAACTGTGTACTTGCATGTTATCCTATAACGATTGTTTCTTTAAATGGTGGTCACATTTATGGTTTCTGACACTCCTCGGACTAAAATTTATAAACTTTCATTATTTCTTAAGTCGAGGGGGAGTGTCGTCAAAGTTATTTCCATGAATTCTTCGTTTGGTAACCAAAATGGAAGTTAAAAGGCTTTGGATGAAAATGGAAAAGGTGGAGGGACTAAAACTGCCAAAAGCTTAAAGTTATTTTAATAAAAACACCTCCACCTAACTTTCACTTCACATTTATTACTCATACCAAACTCATCCTACGCCTAATATTCAAGCTTCAATTCCGTGTTTTTGATCATCAAATTGTAAGTGTTTTCGTAATCTAAACGTAATTACAAGCAAGGGTTTTGATTTTTATGCAAATCCAACGGCTAAAACGTGAGATATGAGTGATTATGTGTTCTACGCATAAGCGTATAAACACACAATCATTGGTGTGTGTTTGTGGTTAAAATATGTATGTCAAAACGTTTCAATAACATCAATGATACTATGTTTATCCTCAAAATCCACCCAGAAACACGAATTGATTGTTTTTCAAAACTAGGGTTCATGAGTCGTTTTGGGTATTTTCAAAAGAGAACGTTTTTGGTAATAAATATTGTTGTAATAGGTTGTTTTAAAGTTGAATTGATCATATTAAAACCCAGAACTTCCCCAGAAACATAAACAATGAAAGAATTGAAATTTAGGGTTTATGTTCATATGGTTTGGGTATTTTTGATTCATGACTTGTTTGATGTTAAAACTTGGATAAAACAACTCTATGGGCTTCCTAGACTTACCAGAGAAACTTTGGTGCAAATCCTATGGCTAAAAACCTTACGCGTAATCTTTGAACTATTAGGGTTTTGGTTTACGCGTAAGACTTTTTACGCATAAACTGTTTGATGAGTTTCATGCCATGATCTGTTGTAGAATGAATGTTAATGTTAATATTGATGTTATGGTGATGTTATTTCAGGCTTGCTACTCGTAAAACTCGGAATCAAGGTTGTTAACCATCTACGCATAAGGATCACCTTACGCGTAGCATGTTATGCGTAAGAGAAATCTTACGCGTAGCGTTACGCGTAAGGTTCTACAAAGGGACTAGGTGTATGTGACAACCCGTATTTTCAGGTCATTTCTTGACGCAATTTATCCCTCATTATTTCAACATTTATCGTAAACTTGGTTTACTTGTTCCAAATTCGCGTAACCTTTATGGTTTAGCGGCGAATTCATGATCATAACCTCACGTACATTTCATATGGACTAAGATTAGTCTACATTTCATTAACATCATTTGCATCTCATTAGTTCATTCATGACATTTCATTTCACATTTAACGCGTAATTTTTATATTAAATAAACGTTATCGCGTGAGTTATTATTTTGAATAATTAAATCCGTTACTTTCAAAAATGATCCCGATGTATTTTTAAACTTACATTTAGTTTATAAAAACTATATTTTTAGTTTTCCTAGTGTTTCAAATTTATTTGGTACATAAATCGTTAAAGTTAAATTATTACGACGTTTTCTTAAAAATTATACGATAATTATTTTATCACTCAAATTTCACAAGGAATGTATTTTTACAATTTTTATAATATCATTATACTCTATTTTAATCTATTAAAAATTTACTTGTACCTAAAAGCTACCAAAACTTTACAAGTTATTGTTATTAATTTACACATTTACCTTACATTTTTCTTACAAGTATACAAGTACCTACATTATAGAAAAAAAAAAGAGATCTTTGTGAAACATGATCCCCAAAATTCGGTGCAAGGGGGGGAGGTTGGCATTGAATGTTGGAAGAAAAAAATCTTTACTTGTATAAACTTACACTTCATCTCAATTTTTCCTACCTCAATCATTCATTCACTCTCACAATTCAAAGTTAGTAAAAATCTTGTTTTCTCTCTTGGTTCTCCTTGTTAAAACCGGCCACCTTCAAGAGCTAGGAGGGATCAAAAATTTTTCTTCTCAAGTTCAAGTGTATAAACAATCTAGTTATCACTCTTTATTAGGTTTTGAAATAAAAACCAAGAGTGTTTAGGCTAAACCTTGTTCTTTGCACCTCATCATATTCACTTGTAAGCATGTTTCTTTCATTTTTCATGTTTCCTTTTCATTTCATATGTATTTTTTCATTTTTGGAGAAAATATGCAAGACATATGTTGATTATACCATTTTTACATGATTTTAGAAATATATATATATAAAGTCATCCTATAATTATCCCCTTGGTATACTTTGGTCTTGATGATGTCTAGGAACCCATGACACCCTAAGAAGGTGTATGGTAGGATTAGATTAGCTTTGGAGTTGATTTGAAGGGATTAGAATAGGTTTTGTCCGAGAAAAACTATTTTCGATAAGTATAAATTGTAATCTGTCCTTGTTTTGATTTTCTGGAAAATCCGACCATAGTCACGACATTTTGGCCTTGATAATTAGAAAATATACTTTAAAACGAATCCGTGGCCGCTTGAACGGATAAAAACGGACTTATAACGAAGAAGTTATGGATTTTTAAAGTTTGACGACGAAATATATTAATTTCTGAAATTTCAGCTTACTGTTTTTACCTTGTTCGCGTCAAAAACGAGCCTTAAGCTTCACAAATTATTTCGACTTGTCAAAAATATATTAGTATACTTCGATACGAAGCTAAGGACATATAAAACGTAGAAAACGGATTTGAAACGACAAAGATATGCACTTTTTCATAAACTTGCCGTAACTATCATTTTCTGAAAATCTATATTATTTTTACGATACAAGTATTTTAGTAGCTGTAACGTCCCTGTTTGAGGCTGTTTTTAACGAGGTTGTGAAACTTTTCGGAACGAAATGTCTTCTAGTAAAATCAAGTTCACCGGCCATATTTTTCAAAACAACAAACTGTTTGTAAAGCGGAGTTATAGTAAATTAATTACGGATGTTCAAACTTGGCCGAAACTCATTTTCTGCACCACAATTAGCCAAAATCACCATCTTTAACCCTTATTATCTTTATGTTCGAGACCTTTTGGATGTAAACTCCTGAACTGAAACTTCTAGATATCGATACAAACTTTCCAAAACCGTCGAGTTCGTTCTCTAACGATCGACGTACACCGTTTTACGGCTAGTTTTCCAAAGCCATTTTTGTCACTTTTATGAAAATTCCGTCGACATTGTTTTGCGTCGAAAAGTGAAAATTTCACCATAAATCATTATAAAACCATTGTAGGATGACATTTTGACGTGAAAACTTGAAAAGTGATTTTTGAAGGGTCAAGACGTCAAACGAGTATTTTTCGACGACAAGTATTATTTTCAAAACCCGCAAATGGTATAAATAACATACGAAATGCATGCATAACATTACATTGCAACTCATTACATATCATATCATCCATAATAGGTCATTTTCGAGATTCACGCTATATTTCAGTGTATCCACTTTTGTCATCGTAATCATTGCAACAGGTGAGTTTCCATAGCCCCATTTTCAATTGTTTTAATGTTTTTATTAAACTGTTTTGGGGGAGATACATGCTCGACTATTTTCATTTACTTTCATAGTTACTCTAAACATTTATGGATTACCGTGAGTTTTCATAGCCCCTGCTTTTACTTGTTTTCATAACTGTTTTGGGGGAGATACATGCTACATTTTTAATCGAACACAAATGCTTTGAACTACATGCTATAACCGAATGTTTTATTGTCACTAAGTATTTGCCATGTTCGAAGTCCCTACATCATGAACCATTAGTCACTTGCGAGTGAGCGCGAATATTGTGAATAGGCCTATTGGAATTAACACTCCCGCTCCTATTGACCCATTTAGGGGAAATCGAGCGCACTATATTTGAATCATTAAGGTAAATTGGCAAATTACCTATTAGGGCGGCGATGAAACGATGATTACCAATTTTTATTGGTGCGATGTTTACGCTTTGGTGTCATGAACTTAGTGAAATAAATACGATGTTGTTTTTAACGATGAGTGTGACACAATTTAACTCACACTACGATGATTGTGTTCAAACGAATTAATCAAACCTATGGTTTTACGTCGAGTTAGGTACTATTGTGAATTCATTTGACGATGTGTGGTTGAATATAAACTATATATACATTTCGGCAATGGGTTGTGAACACACAGGTTGCAAGTTTTGTATGGGCGGGACTTGGAACTGAGTGGATTTACAATGCCTTTGCTGCATAAACGATTTCGATACATTGAGTCATGCACTATTTTGTGAATTCATTTGACGATTTCTGTTGAACATAAACTATGCATATTTCGGCAGTGGGTTGTGAACACACAGGTTGCAAGTTTTGTATGGGCGGGACTTGGAACTGAGTGGATTTACAATGCCTTTGCTACATAATCGATTTTGATAGTCTTTACATTTCAACGATTTACAATGCCTTTGCTGCATAAACGATTTTGAAAGGCTTTACATTCCAACACAAACTCTATGAACTCACTCAACCTTTGTGTTGACACTTTTAGCATGTTTTATCTCAGGTATCTAAGGCATTCACTTCATGGCATGCATTTGGACACATCATGGAGTCGTGGTGACGACGCGTCTCACTTGGGTTTTACGCACTTTAAAACATCGTTTGAATTGTAACAAACTTATTTCCGCACAAGTTGATTTTCATTTGGGACCTACTTTGTAAACTCTGATTGTTTTATTAAATCAAACGATGTATTTTCCAAACGACACTTTAGGTCGTTCAATATAACTGTGATTGTGATGCTATGACAGTCAATCCCCTGGAATTCCATTCCGTTGCAAAACAGGTAATTTGGGGGTGTGACAGATTGGTATCAGAGATTCGGTTATAGAGAACTAGGTTGCATCATTGACCCTAGACTATAACTACATTATCATAGCATCTCATCATTTCATCATAGGTGCATGTTCACTCTACATGCGGTTTATACGTACATTTTTCGAGTTATTTACTTTCATTTCATATCGACTGTCACATGGATGCCCTTAAATACCCATCCCATTATCCTTTCCTCATACTCTAATGTGGAGAATTCCTTGTTATTCCCTATCACTATCTTTACATCAATTGACTCATCACCGATAACGCCGAATGCCGAGATAAACCCTTGAGTAGGGCAAGGTCACTCTCACTCCTTTGTTTCATCACTAACATGTCGAGTTACACGTTACTAACACATTAAGTCACTAAACCATCATACATTGAAGCACTTACAACACCTCATAACCCATCTTTTCGGAACCCGTCGATCATTTCGAAAAATAACCTCAAACTTATCATCTCTTATCACATCTCTTTAGAGCGCTTATTATTAACATAGGACTTTGATACGTCTCACCCTTTCCTCTTATTTTGAAGAAGATATGGCGCCGAAGAAAGCCACACCGGAAATGACCCAAGCAGCAATTCAAAAGTTGGTGAATGATAGCATTGCTGATGCTTTAAGAGTTGAACGGGAAATGGCTGCTGCCTGCTGAGGCCATGGCTGCTGAAGCCGCTAGGCTTGCTGCTACTGCTGGTAATGTAGGAGGGTCCGGAGTTAAAAGCTGTTCGTACAAGGATTTCAAAAGTGGAGATCCCACCAAGTTTAAAGGGACTGAAGGAGCCACGGCCATGGTACGATGGTTTGAAAAGTTGGAATCCGTGTTTTTGCTTTGTAATTTCCCGGATGATAGTAAGGTCAAATTTGCTACAAGTACATTACTCGATGGAGCGTTGTCGTGGTGGAATTCATATGCTCAACCGATTGGAATGGAGAATGCTTTCAAGTTTACTTGGGAGCAATTTAAGGGTTTGGTGACTAAGAAGTTTTGTCCTCGTACGGAAGTGAAAAAGTTGGAGACGGAGTTCTACGAACTAGTAACGATTGGGTACGATATTGACACATACATTCGGAGATTTCAGGAATTGGCCGCGTTATGCCCGTCAATGGTACCGGATAACGAGAAGTTGCTAGAGGCTTTTATTGGGGACTTCCGAGTTATTCAAGGAAATGTGACTTCGTTTGATCCACAAACAATCGAGGAAGCTATTAGGGTGACTAAAAAGCTCATGGCCCGTAGTGAAGAGAGGTAAGTACACCAACACCAACCAAAACAACAACAACCCCAACAACCGCACCAACTACAACAATAACCAAAACAACAACAACGACGATAACCAAATCAACAACAACAAAAGGAAATGGGAAAACGACCATGGAGATGATAACAACAACAACCAAAACCGCAACACTAACCGTCATCAACAACAAAATAGAAGGCAAGAAGCGGGAATGGTTTATGTCGCCGCACCAATGAGAGGTAGAGGGTATGCCTTTGGAACACACCCACTATGTAATCGATGTAATTTTCATCACTCGGGTCCTTGCCCCGCCAAGTGCCACAAATGCAAAACACCGGGACATCTAGCCAGGGATTGTAAAGGTAAAGCCGTAGTCACATGCTTTGGATGTGGGGAACAAGGACACTATCGGAATCAATGTCCTCAAAACCAAGGTCAACCAGTTGAAGGTGCTCATGGGAATGTATATATGTTGGAAGGAGGAGGAGGAGCTCGTCAAGGTATCAACGACGCGGAAGACTGAAGAAGTTCGGAAACTAACAGTCTTATTTCTCCTTATGTACTATGTCGTACTAAGTTTATGTTTTCCATCATATCCGAATCTTTATAACCTAAGATGTATTTCTGTTTGATAAACCACTTGTTGTAAAATATTCTCATCTATCGTACTTTATTTTCTTTCCGATTTGTTATCATTTACGAGGATTTTAATTCTTTTTACTTTAACTATCATTTTAACGACACTTCTCCATGTCTTCTCTCCTCGATGTTCATCACAATTTTAACATCAGTTGACTCAACGCCAAACAACATATGAGTCGATTAGTCCAAGCATTGCATAGTTACTCCTAAATTATACATAGCCTGATCACCTATGTCTAATTCAGGAAGAATCATGCAATGAAGGGAGTAGTAGGCTTATATGTGTAAGCAATTCCGTAATCGAGCCAAATTTTCAAAAGTCCTCCTTCAAACCAATTTAGCCTAATCTCATGACAGTTCTTGTTTGATGAGTTGTGAGATTAAGTGAAAATTGGTTGGTAAAAAGTCTTTTGAGGGTTTTGCTCGGGAATGGGAAAGTTTGCCACATCAAACCCTAAACCTGATAGACTAACACGAACTGAATTCAGGGACTGAATTCCTTTTTGGATGGGCGAATGTGACAACCCGTATTTTCAGGTCATTTCTTGACGCAATTTATGCCTCATTATTTCAACATTTATCGTAAACTTGGTTTACTTGTTCCAAATTCGCGTAACCTTTATGGTTTAGCGGCGAATTCATGATCATAACCTCACGTACATTTCATATGGACTAAGATTAGTCTACATTTCATTAACATCATTTGCATCTCATTAGTTCATTCATGACATTTCATTTCACATTTAACGCGTAATTTTTATATTAAATAAACGTTATCGCGTGAGTTATTATTTTGAATAATTAAATCCGTTACTTTCAAAAATGATCCCGATGTATTTTTAAACTTACATTTAGTTTATAAAAACTATATTTTTAGTTTTCCTAGTGTTTCAAATTTATTTGGTACATAAATCGTTAAAGTTAAATTATTACGACGTTTTCTTAAAAATTATACGATAATTATTTTATCACTCAAATTTCACAAGGAATGTATTTTTACAATTTTTATAATATCATTATACTCTATTTTAATCTATTAAAAATTTACTTGTACCTAAAAGCTACCAAAACTTTACAAGTTATTGTTATTAATTTACACATTTACCTTACATTTTTCTTACATGTATACAAGTACCTACATTATAGAAAAAAAAAAAAAAGAGATCTTTGTGAAACATGATCCCCAAAATTCGGTGCAAGGGGGGAAGGTTGGCATTGAATGTTGGAAGAAAAAAAATCTTTACTTGTATAAACTTACACTTCATCTCAATTTTTCCTACCTCAATCATTCATTCACTCTCACAATTCAAAGTTAGTAAAAATCTTGTTTTCTCTCTTGGTTCTCCTTGTTAAAACCGGCCACCTTCAAGAGCTAGGAGGGATCAAAAATTTTTCTTCTCAAGTTCAAGTGTATAAACAATCTAGTTATCACTCTTTATTAGGTTTTGAAATAAAAACCAAGAGTGTTTAGGCTAAACCTTGTTCTTTGCACCTCATCATATTCACTTGTAAGCATGTTTCTTTCATTTTTCATGTTTCCTTTTCATTTCATATGTATTTTTTTATTTTTGGAGAAAATATGCAAGACATATGTTGATTATACCATTTTTACATGATTTTAGAAATATATATATATAAGGTCATCCTATAATTATCCCTTGGTATACTTTGGTCTTGATGATGTCTAGGAACCCATGACACCCTAAGAAGGTGTATGGTAGGATTAGATTAGCTTTGGAGTTGATTTGAAGGGATTAGAATAGGTTTTGTCCGAGAAAAACTATTTTCGATAAGTATAAATTGTAATCTGTCCTTATTTTGATTTTCTGGAAAATCCGACTTTAGTCACGACATTTTGGCCTTGATAATTAGAAAATATACTTTAAAACGAATCCGTGGCCGCTTGAACGGATAAAACGGACTTATAACGAAGAAGTTATGGATTTTTAAAGTTTGACGACGAAATATATTAATTTCTTAAATTTCAGCTTACTGTTTTTACCTTGTTCGCGTCAAAAACGAGCCTTAAGCTTCACAAATTATTTCGACTTATCAAAAATATATTAGTTTACTTCGATACGAAGCTAAGGACATATAAAACGTAGAAAACGGATTTGAAACGACAAAGATATGCACTTTTTCATAAACTTGCCGTAACTATCATTTTCTGAAAATCTATATTATTTTTACGATACAAGTATTTTAGTAGCTGTAACGTCCCTGTTTGAGGCTGTTTTTAACGAGGTTGTGAAACTTTTCGGAACGAAATGTCTTCTAGTAAAATCAAGTTCACCGGCCATATTTTTCAAAACAACAAACTGTTTGTAAAGCGGAGTTATAGTAAATTAATTACGGATGTTCAAACTTGGCCGAAACTCATTTTCTGCACCACAATTAGCCAAAATCACCATCTTTAACCCTTATTATCTTTATGTTCGAGACCTTTTGGATGTAAACTCCTGAACTGAAACTTCTATATATCGATACAAACTTTCCAAAACCGTCGAGTTCGTTCTCTAACGATCGACGTACACCGTTTTACGGCTAGTTTTCCAAAGCCATTTTTGTCACTTTTATGAAAATTCCGTCGACATTGTTTTGCGTCGAAAAGTGAAAATTTCACCATAAATCATTATAAAACCATTGTAGGATGACATTTTGACGTGAAAACTTGAAAAGTGATTTTTGAAGGGTCAAGACGTCAAACGAGTATTTTTCGACGACAAGTATTATTTTCAAAACCCGCAAATGGTATAAATAACATACGAAATGCATGCATAACATTACATTGCAACTCATTACATATCATATCATCCATAATAGGTCATTTTCGAGATTCACGCTATATTTCAGTGTATCCACTTTTGTCATCGTAATCATTGCAACAGGTGAGTTTCCATAGCCCCATTTTCAATTGTTTTAATGTTTTTATTAAACTGTTTTGGGGAGATACATGCTCAAACTATTTTCATTTACTTTCACAATTACTCTAAATGTTTACTGATTACCGTGAGTTTTCATAGCCCCTGCTTTTACTTGTTTTCATAACTGTTTTGGGGGAGATACATGCTACATTTTTAATCGAACACAAATGCTTTGAACTACATGCTATAACCGAATGTTTTATTGTCACTAAGTATTTGCCATGTTCGAAGTCCCTACATCATGTACCATTAGTCACTTGAGTGAGCGAATATTGTGAATAGGCCTATTGGAATTAACACTCCCGCTCCTATTGACCCATTTAGGGGAAATCGAGCGCACTATATTTGAATCATTAAGGTAAATTGGCAAATTACCTATTAGGGCGGCGATGAAACGATGATTACCAATTTTTATTGGTGCGATGTTTACGCTTTGGTGTCATGAACTTAGTGAAATAAATACGATGTTGTTTTTAACGATGAGTGTGAAACAATTTAACTCACACTACGATGATTGTGTTCAAACGAATTAATCAAACCTATGGTTTTACGTCGAGTTAGGTACTATTGTGAATTCATTTGACGATGTGTGGTTGAATATAAACTATATATACATTTCGGCAATGGGTTTTGAACACACAGGTTGCAAGTTTTGTATGGGCGGGACTTGGAACTGAGTGGATTTACAATGCCTTTGCTGCATAAACGATTTCGATACATTGAGTCATGCACTATTTTGTGAATTCATTTGACGATTTCTGTTGAACATAAACTATGCATATTCGGCAGTGGGTTGTGAACACACAGGTTGCAAGTTTTGTATGGGCGGGACTTGGAACTGAGTGGATTTACAATGCCTTTGCTACATAATCGATTTTGATAGTCTTTACATTTCAACGATTTACAATGCCTTTGCTGCATAAACGATTTTGAAAGGCTTTACATTCCAACACAAACTCTATGAACTCACTCAACCTTTGTGTTGACACTTTTAGCATGTTTTATCTCAGGTATCTAAGGCATTCACTTCATGGCATGCATTTGGACACATCATGGAGTCGTGGTGACGACGCGTCTCACTTGGGTTTTACGCACTTTAAAACATCGTTTGAATTGTAACAAACTTATTTCCGCACAAGTTGATTTTCATTTGGGACCTACTTTGTAAACTCTGATTGTTTTATTAAATCAAACGATGTATTTTCCAAACGACACTTTAGGTCGTTCAATATAACTGTGATTGTGATGCTATGACAGTCAATCCCCAGGAATTCCATTCCGTTGCAAAACAGGTAATTTGGGGGTGTGACAGTGTATCCTGAGAAGGATATGCGTAAACAGTGACCTCTACGCATAAGGTCTACTCTTACGAGTAAGCCTTACACGTAAGGTTTTATATACGCCGACACGTAAGCTTTACGCATAAGGTCCCCTTTTCCTACGCATAATATTTTTTACGCTTAAGCAAGGATCCTACGCATAAGCTTGCATCTACGCGTATATTTCTCCTGTTTATGCATAAGCTACCATTTCTACGCATAAGCCTTGATCAAACCTTCATTATGAATTGTTACGCGTGCAAACTTGTAAATAAATAAATCATTACGTCACGAAACCAATAATGTCACTAATAAGCTTAAACGTTCAATATGTTGTGTTAAATAAGTGATAACATAAACTTTAAAACTTAAAGTTAACTAAATCACGAAATTTATCACGACGTCATTGGACTATTGAACAAACAAGTGACTTTGGACTCGTAACTATTATTGACATTGCACATTCAATAATTAGATAATAAAACCTTCTGTTGACTAACATTATGTCTTTCGAAATGTTGGTTCTTTTGTCTAATGTTATTTCAGATCACGACATGGCTGCTCAAATGAATGTGGAAGCACCAAATGTTCTCACCATTGCTGATATCTTCCCACATGGCTATCCAATGAAGATTGGAAAGAACAATCTCAGAGTTGACTTTGAAACTCTCACCTGCTCGGAATCTTCTTGTCTCATTGTAGTGGATATTCTGAAGAATCATCCCTATCAGAACATGCTCTCCAACTCTGCCACTGTTCTAGAGATATATATTCAGCAATTCTGGAATACTATGCAAATGATCAAAGGACAGAATGTTGTGACAGTGACTCTCAACCACAAACAACTCACCATCACACCGGCAGACTTAAGGGCTGTTCTCCTCATTCCTGACATCATACCAACTGAATTCTCTGCTGCACCTACTGAAGAGACGGTTCTACAATTCTTGATTGATATTGGGTATGAAGAAGCTTCAGGGGTCATCATTAAGCATTCTCACGTGGATCTTAAGAACATCCCTCAGCCTTGGAGAACCCTTTATATCATCATCACAAAATCCATTTCTGGTCGTGACAGCGGCTATGAGCATCCCAAGCTCATGGAACTGCAAATCTTTTGGGCTCTGATCAACATGAAGCACATCGAAGTTGAAGCTCTGATTTGGGATGACATGATGAAATTCCTCATAAACCTTGGCTCAAAGATTCCTTACATCAGATACACTAAACTGTTGATCCAGAGAGCACTTGGGTATAATCCAGATATTCCCAAAAGAATAAATGACCCCGACAATCTCGACATGCTGTCTGAACCCACTCTTATAGTCAGATTTAAGGAGTCAAATACCAAGAAACAAGGTCTTTGTGTTGCGGATCACCTTCTCTCGGATGAACTCAAACGGCTCTACTCTTATAAAAGATATTTGGTTGATGTAGAAGAAAACAAAGTTGGATTTCTTGATGAAAAATCTTCGGTACACTGCAAGGAAAACCGTAAGAGGAAGCGGAGGAAGTGCCGCAAGCACGAGAGTCGAGGAAGTTCCCAGGAGGAATCCTCCACGAAGAGGGACAGTTCCGGCAAAGGAAGTTGTTCCTATTCCCGTACCTAAGCCTGAACCGCAGAGAAAGCTAATTGACGAGGACTCGGAGGGTACTGCATCAGATGAAGAGACTTTCTACTCTGAAACTGCTAAAGATGACACTACAACAATATCTAAACCTCCTAGTCCTCCAGGTGACCAAGGAAAAGGGAAGACTCCAGTACTTGTGCCTTATGAAGAAAGCTCAGATGAAGAGCAACTAGACTCTGATTACAGGAAAAAGTTCAAATTCATTTGACTTCAACACGTCGCACAAGAATTCGCTAAAGAACAAATGGGTGGCCCCGGAGGGTCGAGTGGTGGAGTTCAACCTTCACCAGGTCCTGATGCGGTTAATCAACCCGATAAGGGATCTGGTGCCACCACTTTGGTACAACAACAAACACGTGTGGAGGACACTCTTGAGTATGACTTTGAAGAACCAGAAAAGGAAAAGACTTCTGGTGATGAAACAAAGACTGATGATACGACTAAGTCTGGAAAATATGATGACGCTGATTATGATAAGCTTCTTCTAGACAGTCCAACACGTCCCAAGGAGAAAACCTCAGAACCTCCTAAGGACCCCGAGTCTCCTCATGTCTCTTCGTCATCAGATTCTTCTTCTCACTCTTCACCACCACCATCAAAAGACCAACCAAATCATCATCCAAATCAGTGAAGAAGCCAACTGCATCTTGGATGTCTCATGCAAAGTCACGAATCGTTAAAGCTGTCAAACAGGTCAGAGAGAAAAATATTACTAAGATGAAGTTAGATTTTCTTGTCGACCGGATACTGATATCTTCATGATGAGCAAGACGAGATGAAAGTTGAAAGGAGTATGTCGAAGCTCATGAAAGATGATCTTCAAGGGAAAATGGACGAGATGATCAAAGGATACTCTCACAAGTTCCTCATGGAGGTCGTTCCTAAACTGACAAAGGAGATGTATACCAAACAACTTTATCTGAATCTCTTACATCTAGCCAAGCAAGCCATGGAATCAACTCCAATGAATTTGAGCATCATTCCAGTTGAATCCACAATCTTCTCAGATGATGAATTGGTGAACCGGCTAGTAGCTCAAATGTCGAAACGCTCTGCAACGTTTGCCTCCCACGAAGCTTAATTGTTTGAAGCATTCTTTGGAATACCAACTCAGTCAGATTCAGAGAAGAAGGTAAGGCCTAAGCGTTCAAGAGACGACGAAGACAAAGATCGGGATAAGGATAACGAGCCCAAACGCACGAAGAAGTCTGGTGAATCATCCTCAATTCAGTACTCAATGCAGCCTCTACCCCAAAGGACTCCAGCTCAACAAAGATCCCCTCCTCGCTCTTCTACTAAAAAACCTCAAGATTCGAGACACCACCCCGGACTCGAAAACCGGTGATCATTTTGAGTATACGGGTGGTGACGATGAGGAAATCCATGAGCCCCAACAACAACCCATCTCTCGACACGCTAAGAAACCGAATCTTCAACCGGCCTAAGAAAAGAAGAAGAAGGCGCCTATGATCGGACGTCTTATCATGGTCGGACGAGGATAACATGAATTTGAATGGTTCTCGAAGCTTGTTGATTCCACTCCCTACCCATCTGAAGGTCAAGAGGTGACAGAATGTAGTTCATTGGAGCATGCGAAACTACTGCAAGAAAAATTCCGTGTGAAAAAGATGACGAAATCCGAGTTGAAGCGAATCAAGAATGAAGCATTTCAACTGCTAAAAGACAGCTCGGAAAGTGCTATTGAAGTCGAGTATCACCTTGATAATATAGCACGAGCCATGTATAACAATATGGATTGGCTCAACCCAGAAGCAAACATCGACTTCACCAAATGGGACAATCCTCCATATTACACCGACTGGTCCAAACCTCTACCAACAATTGGCCAACCTGATCAGCCTAGGATTCCATTCAGACATTTCTTCAACAAAGACTTGGAATTTCTTCTTCACGGTGGCGATGGTTCAAGGAAATACGCTACATTACTGACACTTCCATTCCGCAGACCATATACTCTAACCGCATAGCCATCGAGGAAAGAGCTAACCACATGTTCTCCAACAATGTGGAAGAGTATGACCGAGATGCACTGTATGGGATTCACCATTGGCCAGAACGCCGAAGAATCTACTACGAAGTTGCCAGGTTCAGAAGTCTCAACATGAAGTGTTCAGTACTAAGAATATCGTTGCCATCAAACATGTTGATCTTTCGTCTAAATGGGACTACACTTTCCTCAAGAATATTGTGGTCAAAAGACAAGACGAAAGGGATTATGCATTCTCTGAAGCGGACTTTGAGAATTTGTCTATCAACGACATTGAAGACATGTACCTTGCCAAAGTACAGGATCGCATGAGACAATTTTCAACTGAAGTACAACGTGAATTCATCAAGTCCTTGCTTATCTTCATCAGACGCATAGTCATCAAAGAACGTGTAGAAGATCTCCAGCTCGTAGTTGAATCATATCAGACCCGTGTCAACTTCACTCCACCTCAGCTAGATCTTCCCGACATCAACCAACTTTCACAATACACACTCATCAGCAAACCATTCGGAGTGGTTTACTTTAGTGAAACACTACGCAACTGCTTGATGGAGTGTAGTGATCTTCACAAGTTTAGGGATCACACATTGAAGAAGGTTAGTGACGGATTAGCTTATAGGTTGAAGGATATTCATGAAGGAATTGGGTCTAAAAAGCGATGGAATTCTAAGGAAAGAAGGGATGTGAAGAGGATCATCACCATGATTGATGAAAGGTTGTTTCGAAGGGATCAGTTTAGAACACTGGAAAGCTTTGTAGCTGGTCATCCCAGGATTGCTCTCGCCAGCTATCAACGCCCAGTTCTCATTCCTGGAAACATTGATGGACTTCCTGGTACCCCTTGAACTGCTTCTATTTCATAATATTTTGGATGTGTGATATATATGTCTGTGGCTTGTGCACACATTACAGTGTACAACCCGCTCTTGTAAATAAAGGACCCTATGGTACGCTTCAGTGCCACAATCCTTATAAAAGGAGCGAAAGCTTCTTACTTTTGAGTAAAACCTATCAACCCTTTCACTTTTCAAGGTTTTGCTCAAAAGAACAAGTACTTCCCCTTATGATTTTCAAAACCTCAACCGTTTATATCACTTGTTGCGGGGGAGTATTTAACTTTAAAACTTTGTTCACAAATTGTTCACAGTGGTCATCTTCCCACAAAACTCAAAATGGTCATATTTATTCTCAACATTTCTTCAAAAATAACACTTATATGCCATTTTTGAGGGGGAGAAAATTTATGTGATAAGAAATATGTTGTGTAACTGCAAATGAATCTTTGTGTTATAGACTTAACCAACGAATTGACGAGATCTTAACTGTTAGTAACTCGAAAAGACTTGTCCTGGACGGGTAATAATTTCAAGCTAGTTCGCTAGTGATGTAAACGTGTCTCGCAAAGGACTTGTCCGAGTAGATTGTACCATTCGAGAAGCTCCTGGTAGACATGATCTTTGACGGGTTTGACAACCTTTCGAGGTATGTCCACACCTTCAAGATAGTTATTAGAGCTAGTTGTCACCTAAAAGCTGACAATGTAACTCTTTAACTATTCAACGTAACCGTGTCTCGTGGGGGATTATCTATCTTGAGTCGATCAATTCAAAAGTTCACGCTCTTTCCTCACTGTGCAGATTTCTGTCAAAACTCTTAAGCACATGTGGAGGGGGAGTATTTCTAAAAATCTAAAACTCTTGAAGTGTTCAAACATGTTTTCATTTACAAACACTTTGAGAGATTTTCATGAAAATGGTTTTATGGCAATGGAGTTATAAGGAGATTAAGGTTAGGAATAACCGTCCTATGATCCGCCAGAGCCGGAGGGATCTACCCAAGGACACTACCAATAGTTAGAACTAGAAGTCCTTAGGTATGATTGTAAAAAGGAGAAAATGAGAATCGGAGAAAGAAGGAGTTGAAGAATTAAAAAGAAATGCAAAGAAAAGGGTGAAAAGAAATAGCCCTCCAAATTATTCAACTTAGGGCAGACACCGGGTTCAAATTCATATGCTACTGGTTGTCACTTGATGACGCCGGTATTGAAGATTAAAAGTCGTCATGGACCCAGTGATGCATGCACTAAACCTTCTTAGCCACTCAAGTTTCTCTCAACAGAAGCTTGTTTCATTCTCACAAGGAACCCTACGTAAACTATCGGCTTTCTCTTAGAGATTGCTGGTATTGAAGAAGGAGACCCTCTCCCTAGTCTCCGCTCAGGAAAACCAAAACGCACTATTAAGTCTAGAGCCACGAGATTCATCAAAAGATCTCTTGGGTACACTTGACATTTCATCACTTGTTGTTCAACAATAAGAACATCAGTGGTACGTTATCGAGTCCTTCACAGATCTTAGCAATCTGTCGAGAACATTTATGAGAGGTTCACAATTGTGATCCTTAGTAATTGAATGGAAACTCTGCCGGGTCTACATCAAACGCCACGGCAGGTCACTTCGGTAATTCTCCGTGGATTATGCTTAGTGTGTCTCAAACGGTCTACAGTCGTGAGGTGATGCTTCGGTGTACCTCAGCGACTCATCTGAACCATAGATGTACTTCGGTACATCGTGTTATCTCACTTGTGGGACTCCGGTTCAGGAATGGCCTTTGTAAGAATTAGAGTTGTGTTTTCACACTATGCTGTTAACACTCTCGAAGTTCAAACTTGTAACTGCCGGTATCCGCTTATTACTAACCGTTTTCATGTTTTCTTCTTATGGAAGCTCTGGAGCGGAATGATCGTGCAGATTCTTCACATGCTCATGCCAACATCATCACTAATGGAAGTTCTATGTAAAAGCAACACAAAAGTCAGAATGATTCTTCATAAAACCAAAGAATCTACAAAGTTAAAGACTTCAAGAACTTCATCAGTACTGAAATCCAACGTCAAAGAGCGTGTGAGCATGTTGAAGAATGACTTGGAGACACTGGAGCACAAATCGACTGAGGGACTTGATGCGACAACAACAACATACTATCACTACCATCACAAAGAACAATGATCAAAGAACAAAGATTAAGATGACGTCAAAGCAGAACTGTTTAAAGAAAACAATTTCTCTACACTTGGGAGATTGTTCAAATCAAGGCAATTCTTCTCACAAGAAAGAAGAATGTCGAAGACGTCAAAGCTACTATTACATCAGCACTTTCACCGTTTGTATTCATCACCAACACTTGAGGGGGAGATTGTTGGAATCACTCCTAAACCGTAATTCAAGTGTTAGTAATTTATATGTAATAGTTAGCTTAATATGGCCTTTATGTTAGTAATTAGCTTTAGGCTTATGTAGAAGGCCCATAAGCCTAGGCCTAGTCCAATAAGGAAAAGGATGGGAACTAGGAGTGTTGCCCTAGCTTCCCTCCTATAAATACCTCATGTAAACCCTCACGTGGGGGTTGGTTGTTCAATTTACTCTTTCACATACTCCTACGCCTAACCTTTCTTTATATCATATGTGTGTGTGTTTGATATTTGTTCAGCCAATCTCATCTCCTCTCTATTTCTTCTATTGTTACTTGTGTTGCATATTTGGGAACCTAACAAACTTAATTATTGAATATTGATTGGTTGTCTCTTATCTTAATTGTTAATGATCTAGTATTGCGATAGGTCATCCGTTGTGTAGTTAATGCTTGATTAATCTTTGTGAACCTTAGCTTATAGTACCTAGAGTCATTTTAGGCTAAACCATCCGAAGAGTACCTTAGTGTTAAGTTTATAAATCCTAGAGCTTTTTTTAGGCAATAACCTTTGGTAGTTTCAAAGAGTTAGGGATAAACGCATACCCTACGACCTTAGACACACAACGCGATTAAGAATAAGGACGTGACAATTCAACCATCAATAGGAGATAATTAAGGAGTAATAAAACCTAAGTAAACACATCTTTAAATCATCATACAGGAACACAATAATTAGACATATAGTACCTCATAATTAGATGAGTAGAGTAATTGGTAGAAATACCAACCCCTCCCCCCCCCCCAAATCCAACCCCAAGATTTGTACCTTTCCATTTCCTAAAAAACATAAAAAGATAAAAAATAATCTTCCTCAACCCCAACCTTAGCGTAGTAACTTCTCACTAGCATTCCTATTCCCCTAGAGAACGATATCAATTCATGTGGCTTACCCTAATACTACACTACAACGATTAGGTTCACTGCCTAGGGTGTTGAAAAACTTGCTCGACAAAAAGGAAGTTCCTTTGACCCCGAACGCGCTTCGTAAGTGTCATCAAGTTTTTGGCGCCTCTGCCGGGGAATAGAATAGCTAGTTAGGAGTCCACCTCGTTTAGGTTTCCTTGCTTGATTCCTATCAAGTAAACTTTTTTCCCAATTTTTTAGCTTCCTCGTAGTCTATCCCCCTTCTTCGTAACCTTTGTTCGTAATTCCCATCACTTTTCATCATGGAAGGTGATAACCAACCACCATTCATCAACCTACCACCAAATGACCCGCCAAGAGCCCGTACTCTTAGTGAATACTCGAGACCAAGCTACCTAGGATATAGGAACACCATTGAGCTTCCCGACCAAGCCCAAACTACGGCCCTGCGATCCGACACCATCCGGTTGGTGCAAAACGGATGTCCATTCCATGGACTTCGTTCCGAAGATCCTAATCAGCATTTTAAGGATTTCCTTAAAATTTTCGATTCCATCGACCTCGATGCTACTACTTGGGAGACCACACGCTTGCGTCTCTTCCAATTCTCTCTACGGGACCAAGCTAGTAATTGGCTTGAGCGACTTCCCGCCGGATCCATCTCAAGTTGGGATGATCTCACCTCTCGTTTCCTTGCTTAATTTCTCCCACCGGGGAGAACCACTAAGCTTAGGAATGAAATCTTGATGTTCCAAAAAAGTCAAGGTGAATCTCTCTACGAAGCATGGACTCGATTCAAGGACTTACTCCATAAAGTCCCTCATCACGGCATTGATCTTTGGCTTCAAGTCCAACTCTTCTATGATCATGTCAACTTCCCCACCAAGCGATCCATTGACCAAGCGGCCGGTGGAAAACTTAGTGATCTCACCGCGGAAGAATCATGGGGTATAATAGAGGACCTTGCTCTCTATGAAAACGAAAGTTGGAATGACCCCCGTGAGTTGCCCAAAACCGTAAAGGCAATCTCCTTTCCTCCCCTTAACTCACAATCTTCCGACCGTAGGATGCTCGAGCTTGAAGATCAAGTCAAATTCCTAATGAGCTCCTACAATAATCCTAAGTCTTCACATCAAGTGAATAAAATCACTCTACCTTGTGAGTTATGTAGTGGTCCCCATGACACTCGTGATTGCACAAGATTCCCCGAACAAGCTTTTGCGGACTACGCCTCCACGCGTACCGACGGAGCGGGAGAGAAGTGGTACACTTTCAAGCCCGAACAAACTTAGGAAACCCTTACAACCCCTAATGGAGAAATTACCCTAACCTTAAGTGGAACCAAAATTCAAGCACACCCCAAAGCTTATCTAGTCCACCTAATAGGTTCAATCCTCTAAAACACCGGGAACCCCACTAGTCTTGAGGCTATTGCATCTAGATTCATGTCATCTCAAGAAACTCGATTAACTAAGCTTGAAGCCTATTTTAAGCGACGACATGGCGAGATGACAACCAAGCTTGATGCCCTCTTAAAATCCTTTAATGACCGGGAAATTGGAGCACTCCCAAGTGATACTATAAAGAACCCAAAAGTGAGTTCGATTTCATCGACTTCATGTTCTTGTTCACCATGGGAGAGTGCACATCCATGCCCCTCACACCAAACGGTTCACTCGGTAAACGCTATCAACAAGGGTTTCAAGCAATCCAAAATGAGGTACCAAGGCCCCGCACCATTGGTAGAACCTACTTTTGAGAAACCCGTCAACCAAGAACCGAAACCTAATCTAGAGGAGGAGTACAAGGAACTCCATCAAGAAAAACCGGTTCTTGAAGTCTTAGCTCATGCACCTTATTATAATGCTTTAAAATAAAAATATGAGTTAGAACTTAAACTTGGAAAACATCGGTTCGCTTTTGTGCGAAATAATCTACCTAAGAATTTAGACGATCCTCGGCTATTTACTCTTCCGTGTAGGCTTGGAACCTCCAAACCTCTCGATGCTCTAGCCGACTTAGGATCATGCATCAATCTTGTTCCGTTGTCCCTCCATAGAAGCCTTAACTTAGGAAAGATAGAACCAACGGAAACCATCTTAGGTCTAGCGGACGGTAGTATTGCATATCCGGTAGGGATAATAAAAGACATGGTAGTACACGTAGGAGAATTGACTCTTTTGGCGGATTTCCATGTGCTAGACATGAATAAGGACCCAACATGCCCATTGCTCGTAGGAAGAGGATTCTTAGGTACCGCTAGTGCCATCATTGATTGTAAGATGTCCAAAATAGTGGTAGGAGAGGGGAGCGCTAGGTCAATTTACGATGTCAAAAAGCATACGTACTAAAAAGAAGAGGAAATACCACATGAGATTATGTTGGATAGAACGCCATCTAGATACGGACCTTGGTTAGATAAGAACCTCATAGGTCCCCAACGAACTTTCTACCTAGATGAAGCCTTTGCTAGTAAAGAAACTTTCCTTGAAAAAGAAATGGCTAGGGACATGGAAGTGAACCCGTTCGAGGACGCCTTAGTATTTAGGAAGATGACCGAGTTCCTAGGAAGCTTGCCCGTCAACCTTGTCATGAATAAGTGGAAAGTTGAGAGCGATAAGCCTAAACATAAGTGGGATTGGGATAGACCGCCTAGTGATGGTAATGGAGAGTGGCACATTAGGATAACGATCTATGATCCCGATGGAGAAAAATTTGAAAAGGCATATCGAACCAAACGTACTACTAGGAACTTAAATGATAAGTTTGATCCTTATGACATTCTAGAGGATAGGCTTACTTATATCGGTACGTAGGGGTATGACTTCGAGTCTAGCTACAAGACTCATAAATAAAGAAAAGCGCTTTGTGGGAGGCAACCCATGCTTATTATTTGCTTCTTTTTGTCGTGTATCTTTTATTGATTGTTTATTCTCATGTTTAAAATTGGAAAAATGCTTTATTTTGTCTTTAACCTCGTCTTAACTACATATAAAGGTATTTTACATAAGGGATAAGTGTAGGGAGGATTACACACGTTTTTAAAAGAAATGTAAACATGAGAATTTCAATTACTTAAAAGATATACATGTGTGTTTGTTCGAGTCAAATGCTTGTATCGAGTCATAATGGATGTTTTGCAGAAATTTTTCCAGATTCTAAAGATGTAATATTTCCAGAAAATCGCACCGTTTTTGTCAGATAACCTGACGCGAGGATCGCATAACCTTTGAGGGCGTCGGAAGGAGCGAAACAACTAATTACTTTTTCTTGTTTTCTCGTGCTACTTATAAATTTTTGGAATTTTCCAGTCTTAATTTTCCGAAATCGTAAATATCCATTCCACAAGCATTATATCCTAGTTTAGTAGAGTCCTATATATATTATTACCACCGATTTTACGAGAAGGTTTCGTTTGTTTTCTTCAAGTGTGCAGGTTTAATTTACCAAGAAGAAGATACATAAGATGAGAAGGAGCTTTTCATGCAAACGTTCTTCTTGAAGAAAGATGTAACCGCCACTTTACACGGATCCTACCGAGCTAATCAGGGGAGTATTAGTTTCTTTCATCTTTTATTACCTTCCATTATCATAACTTTGATACTTTCGGGGAACATTGGGGACAATGTTCAGTTTAAGTGTAGGGAGGAAAATAAAACGGGAACTTTGAAACTATGCTTATCCTTGATTATTTGCTTTGTCCAATTGCATTTGTGTAATAAACCATGAGAAAATGTCGGTTAGGGTAATTTTGGCACCAAATTTTTATTTTTTCATGACATATAGGAGTGGGCCATTAGTCTTAACAAAAGCGTCTCATGGATAGGAAGTTGCATGACTAGCACAAAAACCCTTTACCACCTAAATTCCACCCAAAATGTGAGGATCACCCTTAGATTAGTAGGAATTAAAGCATTCATCTTTAATGCTTAGAGTGTGAACCGGTGGTATAATAGATTCTAGAACTTGTTTTGTGATGCATCCCGAGATCGCTAGTAAGACTACACTTGTGTAGTTAGGAATAACTAAATGATAAGAGGCATTAGGATAACCCTTGTTTGATACCCGTAATATAATTACTTCTTCCACATCGGTTGAGTAATTCCCCCTACACCCTTGCGTTGTACTCATCTTTAGTACACGATACCGCTAGTTAACCCCTCTGAGCCTATCCTTTTCGCGGTTCTCGTGATTTTTCGGTTTTCCGGAATATCAATAAAGAGCATTGTTTACACCCCACCCCCAAATGTATACCCAAATCGCCTTAGCCTACCTTGTATGCACTCACTTTTAGTGCATTATTGTTATCACACTTAACCCTTAGTCCAATTATCCAGTTGCTTGCATAACTTGCTATGTCGAGTCATATCCTTTGTACACAGTTTTGGGACGATTGGGACTCATGGGAAAAGTTAAATTTTATGAGATGACGGGAAGAGAACGTTAAATTCAAATTCCCTTTATTTGCGTAATAATGTACTCCAAGTGTTTTGATCTTTTCAATTCAGGTCAAATTAGTGTTAGAGTAATAAAAACTCAAGTGTAGGGATGTGCCTATAAATCCCTATCATTTTGATGTTATCGTAGAGGATGGTAGAGTAAAAGTGTATGAAAAAAAAATCGAAAAAAAAATATATAGAAAAAGAAAAAAAAAAGAAAAAAAAAATATAGAGTGTTGAAAAAAAAACATACGGCCTACCATCCTACATCTATCTTTAAATTTATGTTTGTTTGTTTCAGTTATCTAGAGTTTAGAGTGTCGAGTCTTGGCTTAGCAACGCCATTCTTCGCATGCTTGTAACATAAAGATTCTTGACTTGCCACCACTAAATAGCCTATCCCACCAAACCCTTTGTTTCCCTGCCGTAAGCCTATCATTACAACCCTTTAAAAGACCTCTTGGATAGTCTTTCCTAGGTGCTTACGCCAAAGCGATGGAGGTTTGATCTAGTCTCAAGCCTATGGTAATCTATGTACTAGGACCGGTTAATGAGTGTTTATCTTCCATTTCCAACTTGTTATATTTCATATACACCCGAGATATGTGAGTATCCAAACACCCCTTGTGAGGTGCTAGTATGTAATTTTCGTGCTTGTTATGACTTTTGCGGGGCTTATATGTGTTGTGGATTGTTTTAAACCAATGCTTCATGACCCCTAACTTATAAATTAATTGGCTAAAAACACATTTTCTTGAGCACAAGCAAATACCAAGTGTAGGGATATTTGATAAGGTTTTAAAATGTACCTTTTTGAGGGGTTGTTTAAGCCCTTATTTGATCACTTTTGTATCCGTTATTACTTAATATCATTCCTTTTCACTTTTTAGGTATCTTGAAGGCAAAATGCTCGAATGATACTTATTCGGACAAAAAGGCGTGAATATACGATGAAAATGGCCAAAGTCAAGAATCGAGACACTCAGGCTGCTGGAACTGAAGGGGACGGCGTCAGGCATAAACTAGCGACGCCTTCGGACAACTTTTGTGACGGCTCAGTAGCCAAATTGCTCATTTACAAGTGACGGCTTCGGGTTTTAAAAGAGTAGGGCGTCGCAACTCGACGTCATAGATTTGATCCGTGACGACGCCGAGATGAAGGGACGGCGTCACAAGCATAAGGTGATGCCGTCGCAAGACTAACGTGGCCAAGACGAAACCCTAATAATGGCGACCCAACGGCGTCACAAATCAAAGGGTGACGCCGTCGCATTTGTAATCTTATATATAGAATCCGAATTTTTTAGTTTTCAGTGTGTAGTCTTTTGGAGTAAAAACCTGAACCGAACCAAGGCTGTCTTGTACAGTATTTTAAGGTTCCATAACCTATCTTACATCAAGATAAGTGTTTTACTTCATTAATTCAAGTATGTCTTCAATTAATTGTGTGTATGCTTGCATGTTTCCCATGTCCGGCTAATTTACTTGTGTGTTTGCTTAGTGAATATGAAACTTAATTATTGATTATTGATTGGTTGTCTCTTATCTTAATTGTTAATGATCTAGTATTGCGATAGGTCATCCGTTGTGTAGTTAATGCTTGATTAATCTTTGTGAACTTTAGCTTATAGTACCTAGAGTCATTGTAGGCTAAACCATCTGAAGAGTACCTTAGTGTTAAGTTTATAAATCCTAGAGATTTTGTAGGCAATAACCTTTGGTAGTTTCAAAGAGTTAGGGATAAACGCATACCCTACTACCTTAGACACACAACGCGATTAAGAATAAGGACGTGACAATTCAACCATCAATAGGAGATAATTAAAGAGTAATAAAACCTAAGTAAACACATCTTTAAATCATCATACGAGCACACAATAATTAGACATAGACTACCACTAGATTAGATAATTAGATAAGTAGAGTAATCGGTAGAAATACCAACACCCCCAATCCAAACCCCGAGATTCGTACCTTTCCATTTCCTAAAAAACATAAAAAGATAAAAAATAATCTTCCTCAACCTCAACCTTAGCGTAGTAACTTCTCACTTGCATTCCTATTCCCCAAGAGAACGATATCAATTCCTGTAGCTTACCCTAATACTACACTACAACGATTAGGTTCACTGCCTAGGGTGTTGAAAAACTTGCTCGACGAAAAGGAAGTTTCTTTGACCCCGAACGCGCTTCGTAAGCGTCATCATCTCTCAAGAACTCCCTCTCATCTCATTCATCTCTCTAACATGGCTTCCTTGATATTTCACCATCCTAGACCACCCGAATCATCAAACAACATAATATGTATGATCCTAAAATTGGTATCAGAGCTCAGGTTTTGTTGTTTTTGGTGATTCGAGTGGTTTTTGACTCGTTTGTTTATGCGGTTTGTACGCCTTTTATGTGGTTCATTGATGCGGTTTGTCGTGGCTTTGGTGATGGTTTGATGCGTGTTGGATTCTATTTGATGATGGTCGTGTTTCTTTGGTGTTAAGCTGATTTTAAGGCGTTTGAATCTATTTTGTTAACTGGTTTTAATCGATATTAAGCTGTCAAGCAGTTCCTTTTAAGTTGGTTGTTAATAACTGCTTGGATTGTTAAAAGGATGTTATAAGCAGCTTTAAGATTGGATTATGGTTTTAAAACAGATGTTAAGCAGGTTTTAATGATGTTTGTTTTGATAATCAGTGTATCTGCAGTTTGTATAAGGTATTCGTCGCTGCGGTTTGTGGTTAGTTTCTTCAATGCGGTTTGTCATTTTTCTGTCCAGGTCCATTGATACGTATGCGGTTTGTCTTTATAATGTGTCCAGATTCAACGAATCCTGAATCCGGTATGACTATTGAGTCAATTGCGATTTGACATACTGATGCGTTTTGTCACCAATGAGGTTTGATACTAAGCATTTTGACGCCAAAGTATGCGGTTTGTCAAGTTCTGAATGGTGCGGTTTGATCAGAAAAAGAAGTGCGGTTTGTCTTTAAAGGATAGATGCGTTTTGAGTTAACAGGATGGGGCTTTCTTCATATGCAGTTTGTTAGTAAACTGATGTATGCGGTTAGCGATTTGAGTAAGAATGATATGCGGTTTACCAATAACTGCAATTGTGCGGTTTGATAAAGATAAGCATGTGATTTGTCAAATGTGGGAAGATGCGTTTTGATTAGAATGAACTAAGAGTGTTATTGACCTCTTAAACCATACATCAAATTACTAACAACATTATCACAACCAACTGAAATCTAGCAACCATTCAAACAGCAAGTATTCCAGAACTACCATCATCTTATCCTAATTCACAAATGTTTCTTATCTTAAACAGTTACAAAAACAAATAACAATCTTTCAAATCTCTATCATCTCTTTATCACAAATCACATCATTTCAGTTTCATCTCTCGAACCAAAAAGAATAAAGATATTCGACATGTAATTAATGTCTAACATCCGATCTCAGTTTCGTGTTTGTGAATGGTTTATGAAACACATAGATATCAAAGAATCTATACACAAACTAACGAATACATCACAGATCTTTTAAGAAGCTCGATTATTTTTGGAATATCCGAATTTACAAGGTAAATCAAATAACAATTATGTTAATTGATTTTCTTAATTCGTTTAAAAGGACAAATCACAAATCATCTCTCGTTGGTACAAATATCACAAGAAATCATCTCCTTGGTTATGTTCGAACATTCACAAGAAAAAGGAGACAACAATTATTTGTTATCTTCTCCTCTCTCGTTCGTTGGTACAAAAGAAACATTAGCACACGAAAAAAATGAAAATAAAAATAAACCTACCCCCGTACGTTTGGTGATTGGGTAGCCATTTCAAAACCCGTGCCATCCCTGTGGCGATATTGATTTCAGAAACGATTTAAAAATGTTGATACTGATTTGTTTTAATTTTTAAAAAGGGTGGCGGTTAGATTTGTGTGCTATGGAACGAGTAGGAATGATTAAGGATAATATGAGAAATATTAGGGTTATGAGCATGATTTGGAAGATGAGATATGGGAAATAATTTGGTGCGTTGTTTTGTGTTGAGATGTGATTAGTGGGAGAAAAGTTAGGAAAGGAGGCCTTTTTATCAGAAGTATGATTAGGGTTAGAGAAAGTTTAGGGTTAAATGATATTAATTTGTGTTATATACCCGAAATATTAATTTTGAGGGGGTTGAGGGGATTTGGAAGTGGATCGGGTGTTAAGTCTATTTCATGGGCTGAGTTTTGATCAATCATGGGCCTATTCGGATCAGATCTGCTATGTGTATTAATGGGCCGAATCTAATTTTGTTTAATCTTGGTCATGGGCCTCAACTATGTTTATGAAATGGACTTGCAAATTGAATCCGGATGTTATTCTTAGGACCCGTGTGAAGGCAGATTTGGAAAAAGGGTTATCAATTCGGATAGACTTATGCTAAAATATTAAATGTGCTAATACGCTTAAATGGATTAATAAAGTGACAGATCAAAATTTGTATTTTCTATACATTTTTTTGATAATTATTGACGTTAAGTGTTAGATAGAAAAAGATATCCGATGTGTGATAAGGTTTTAAAATGTACCTTTTTGAGGGGTCATTTAAGCCCTTATTTGATCACTTTTGTATCCGTTATTACTTAATATCGTTCCTTTTCACTTTTTAGGTCTCTTGAAGGCAAATTGTTGGAATCACACTTATTCAGATGAAAAGGCGTGAATATACAAAGAAAATGGCCAAAGTCAAGAATCGAGACACTCAAGCTGCTGAATTGAAAGGGGACGGCGTCAAGTTATACTTGTGACGCCGTCGAAACAAATTTTGTGACGACTCAGTAGCCAAATTGCTTATTTACAAGTGACGGCATCAGGTTTTAAAAGAGTAGGGCGCCGCACTGCGGCCTAGATTTGATCCGCACGACGCCGAGACTGAAGGAGACGGCGTCACAGTCATAAGGTGACACCGTCGCAATGCTAACGTGGCTAAGACGAAACACTAATGACGGCGACCTGACGGCATCACAAACTAAAGGGTGACGCCGTCGCAGTTGTAACCTTATATATAGAAACCGAATTTTTTAGTTTTCAGTGTGTAGTTTTGTGGAGTAAAACCTAAACCGAACCAAGGCTGTCTTGTACAGTATTTTAGGGTTCCATACCCTATCTTACATCAAGATAAGTGTTTTACTTCATTAATTTAATTATGTCTTCAATTGATTGTGTGTACGCTTGCATGTTTACCATGTCCAGCTAAATTACTTGTGTGTTTGCTTAGATATATGAAACCTAGTTGTTAATTATTGTTAGGTTGTCTCTTATCTTAATTGTAATTGGTTTAGGAGTGCGACTAGGCTATCGTTGTGTTTAATACTTGATAAATCTTTGATAGTTGATGAATGACTTAGTGGATTTCGTTTACTAAACCCAAAGATAACCTCAAAGTTAGTTTATGAATGACTTAGTGGATTTCGTTTACTACACTTAAAGGTGACTTCAAAGAGTTAGGGAATGCATACCTTACGACCTTAGAAAACACAACGCGTTAAGAATAAGGACGTGACAATTCAACCATCAATAGGAGATAACTAGGGAGTAGTCGCATCTAGGTAAACATATCTTTAACTATCATACGAGCACAAAACAATAGACATAGACTATCCTCACCCTAGCTTAGTTAAATAGATTAGATAATAGTAGAGTAATCGGTAGAAATACCAACCCCCCAAATCCAATACCCCGAGATTCGTACCTTTCCATTTTCTAAAAAACATAAAAAAGATAAAAAATAATCTTCCTCAACCCCAACCTTAGCGTAGTAACTTCTTACTAGCATTCCTATTCCCCTAGAGAACGATATCAATACCCGTGGCTTACCCTAATACTACACTACAATGATTAGGTTCACTGCCTAGGGTGTTGAAAAACTTGCTCGACGAAAAGGAAGTTCCTTTGACCCCGAACGCGCTGCGTAAGCGTATCAAGTTTTTTGCGCCGCTGCCGGGGAATAGAATAGCTAGTTAGGAGTCTACCTCGTTTAGGTTTCCTTGCTTGATTCCTATCAAGTAAGATTTTTTCCCATTTTTAGCTTCCTCGTAGTCTATCCCCCTTCTTCGTAACCTTTGTTCGTAAAACCTATCACTCACCATGATATGTGTCTTCCGCCGAAGATTCTTCACACTACCCGCCCCCAATCCTCCTCCCAATCCTAAAATTGAGAACGCAATCCCACAAAACCCTTCACCCGTTCACCACTTTGGAAATCACCTAGGGCATAATGAAATAAATTGGAAACAACAAAGTCCTTTCTATGAGTAATTTGATTATGGTGAAGCATTTGACAACGTGGAGGTCATTGATGAAGTTAGTTTTGAAATGGAAGAAGACCCCTCCCAATGTTTTGACCCTAGGTGTAGAATTGAGAAAGATGGTCCCTTTAACATGCAATTCCCTTGCAAAATAGGATTAGAAGGATTCGATGCTTACTTGAATTCATTCTTGCCTTTAAACTTAATCTCAAGGAACCTATACAATAAAATCAAGGTCAACGAGTTAACTTATCAAGGGAACAATGTTGTTGAAGCAGTCACTCATTTGCATTTGTTTGTTGGAAGTTTTGCTTATTTGGTAGAGTTCATGGTCTTAGAAAACTTAAGAGAATTTATTGATAAGGACCTCACTCAAGTAATTTTTGGAAAACCTTTCAAGAGAATGACTAGGTTGAATGAACGGATGATTGATGGTCTAATTACATTCTCTGATGAAGTTGAGGACTTTGTCTACCAAATGCCACGTGCTCATCCTAGGTTTAAAAACAAGGATATTGAGGCGTGTAATAGAATGACTTCTATTCCATTGCTTAGTTGATGCAGGTTTTACTGACCAGGTCTTAATATTTATAGTGTCTCGCTATACCTATGGTCTACCCTAATGCACTAACGGGCATTGTACCCGGTCGCGTGTAGTGTAGTAAATGGTAAAGCCGAGGTCGTCCCAAGAGCTATGTGTGTTGGATTATTACTAAGTCTAATTGTCACAGAATAAAAATGGTTTCGATAGGGATTTAATTAATTAAACTACTAATGCAGAATAAAAGCAGATAAATGGATAAAGGGAAATCAATAGAGGAATAGTGGTGCTAACCTAGTCAATTGTCCTAGCTAGTTATTTCTACGTATACCTACTTCCAATTACTTCAGGTGGGGTCAAATTCGAGAGGACAGCATTTGGTCAATTCGCCCTAACCTATCAGCAAAGATGCCACCACAGGAGAAATCAGGTGCACCGTCATAAGTCCTGTTTGTTCCTGGTCCCCTAAGCCAAGTCATTAAGTATCGCTACATGCTAGATTCAAAATAGTGAGTGCCCGGCCGTTAGGAACTTAGACACTACACCCCCCAATTCTTAAGTTTATACAAACGATAGGTGATCAGTTGGTCAAATCGCACAAGTAGAAAGGGTCATCAGTTGGTCATATCTTACCCTTCCCGTCTCAGTCCGCTCACCTAGGGTCAGTTGGTCATATCTCCTAGGCAATTGGCCTCTACCGCCATTCAAAACTACCGAATCAAGGGTGACTACCAAATAACTATGCATACATACACTTAGAAATAATTGTACGGAAGTAAAGGTAAATGCAAACGAAATAATTAAGGAATCATAATTAGGCTAGCACCAAAGGGTGCTTAGCCGCTCATTTTAATCATGCAAATCAATTCAATATTCAAAGGTACGAAATACATGAATTGAAAGTAAAAGAAATATAAAATGCTAAAGCTTATCGTAATGGAGTGTCTTCTCCCTTGGAAACACCAGATGCTCCCTAGACCTGCCTTGAGCTTTTTCCCACGTTCTTAGAGTGTTGTATGTGGAATGGGATGATTAGAAATTCTGGAATTCGTGGGGTATTTATAGGCCAGGTCTGGGTTATGGCATAACCAATATAGGAGTTACGCCGTAACCTTCTATTTCTTCGTAAATGCACTAGATCTGCTAGTTACAGCGTAAGCTTATTAGTGGTTATGCCGTAGTCTTCAATAAACTTCGGTTACGCCGTAAGTGATGCAAGAGTTACGGCGTAGTATGGGCGTGGAACCTCTTTTGACCTAATGGAGTTACGTCGTAACCTTTGGGAAGAGTTACGCCGTAACCTCTTGATAAGTTGGTATTCTGGGTCACCCAATAGTTACGGCGTAATGTGAGAGAGGAGTTACGCTGTAACTTCTTCAAAATAGGCATACTGTGATAAATCTTTAGTAATGTTTCCATTTCCGCGTCTCTTTAGCTCCAATTCTCGTAATTTACCTGAAAGAGGAAAACAATGGAAAATAAGCGTAAATCCATATAAATGATATAAATAATGAGCATTATCGGGGGGAAATTGACACTTAATATTCAGGACTATTTGATGTTATCGAATATCCCCCCACTTAAACTCTACTTGCCCGCAAGTAGACCTTGTTAGATAGATTCCTAAAAAGATATCTCCCAAGACCTGGAATATATGAGTTTACAAATCCCTTATACTAGAATAAAACAAAGCCGAACACCTCACGAAAGGGGAACAAACACTCAAATCTCTCAACTATTCTAAGTGTCAATTTCGGTTTGATCACTCAATCGCAGTACCATAGCATGTATTCTATCATAAGCTTTGGCGGTTACACAAATCTCCACCACTAGAGTTAAGGGCTAAACAATTCTCGAAGGCAATATGGGTAGACACGACAAAGGTTAAGGGGTGACTCGTCATTACTAACATGTCACGGCGAAGTGGACAAAATCAATGATACATGACCAAATCCATGGCCAAGACACCAAAGATTGCTCGCTGCATCACCTAGACACGCTTCATGACTAAAGGGTAGGATAAGACATGGGATATATAATTGGTGTAAAATGAAAAACAAGCAGGTAGTCTAAATCTATAACCAAGTCATCACCACTAACCGTTTGCCCAAAGTTCAAGCTTAGAAGTCTAGAGACCGGATCATGAAATGCAAGGTAGATGTGTCATTAGAGGACATCGTGATGGGCACACTACCTTTTCTTCTTCTGTTGGCATAACTTCCAACTCCAATCTTCAAATGTGACCGAGGTGGCCTCCTCGATACTAACAAATAAAGCTCATACAATAGTGCTTATAACATCGCACTTTACAATATCATAACTCAATCAACTTTTTCTTTTTTTTCTTTTTTTTTCTCAACATAACATAATAACATAACATCCCCCCACTTGAGATGAACAATGGGAATTCGGGGGGTCTTCAATGATCTTCATAAATGTTGTCGATGAAAGCGTGATTTCCAAACCTTTCCGCTCGAACCTTGAACTTAGGCAAATGATGACTTCCCAATCACAAACAATATATTGTAGACTAAGGTGTATAGGTGTAACGAAACAATATATTGGGTTGACAAAACGAAAGGAATGGCTCAGAAGGGTTTATCTAGGGGTATCTTGCACTAAAGGTAAGTGCAACAAAAGGGTTTCACATGGGGGTCGAAGAGTCGAGATGACTAATCGATAGACTCACAATGGTAGGCTGTTTGGGTGATAATCCTATAATATTGCCTTCTAAAACTTAAAAGTCCAAATACATCGAGCTAACTCAACATACCTCGTCTATGGTCTTGAAATGATGCAAAGGCCAAGTTCTAAAGTTTACAAGCTACCGGCACACTCATAATTTGGTGGATTTGGGATAAAATATTGGAAACGGATAAGGCTAATCTCACCATGTAATGTCAAGGGTTGTATGTGCTCGGCTAAGGTCTAATCTAGTTAGGTTCGGAAAAACATGTCAAAATTTTAAAAATGGCATAATTTTTCAAAATAAACTAGAAAAATGAGGGCGAAATAAAGTTCAAGGGATAATTCTACTCCCGTCCCCCCACTTGAATTGTACAAAGACCCTTTTGTACTAGGCATTAAAATAAAGGTGAAGAGAAAGGTAGAATTAGAGCGAGAACTTCCTTGAAATTTGCTCCAAAAAGAAGAAGGCCCACGAAAAAGAACCGTGCCTTCGTTTAAGCGTCATGAGCAAACTTCAATCCCTGAAATCACAATACCGAAAATCATAATTCTAAAAATAAAAAAAAAGAAATGAAAAACAAACCTAACTCACTTTCGTAGGAATCACGGTTGCATTTAGCGAATGCAACAAGCCTTTTAAACCACTTGGTGTCCCAAGTGGACGAGTGAAGTCTCGTGAGGGTTTACAGGGAACACACCCACAAAGTTCATTTAAAAACTAATACAAGGTTACTGTGTTTTTAAAATGAAAGAATTAAAGCAGAGGAAAGTTACATCGTAACTAATATGAGAGAGTTACGCCGTAACTGGAAAAACCTAGTATGAGCTGTCAAGCGAGTAGTTACGGCGTAACCACTGAGATGGTATTACGCCGTAATTGGTAATGCGTCAAGAATTCTGCTGCTAAAATATTGTTTACGGCGTAATCACTGAGATGAGTTATGCCGTAACTCGGTTCAGATCAGCAACTGCAGCAGCAATTAGTTCCTCGTTTCCTGCAAACATGGTTAGAAAACACAAAACCTAACAGAAAGGGAATAAAAACAAAAGAAAGGGATAATTCGGGTTGTCTCCCGAAAGAGCACTTTTCTTTATTAACGAGTCTTTAATTTAGACTCAGAGCCGCAGGGCTACTAGACCGGTGCGAAGAATTCATCTCCCGATAGCTTGCTAACATCCTGCCCATAATAAATCTTTGAGCGGTGTCCATTTACCTTGAAATATACTCCTTCCTTGTTATGAACTTCAATAGTCCCGTAAGGGAATACCTTATTTACTGTGTAAGGGCCAACCCAACGAGATCTCATTTTTCCAGGGAATAATTTGAGTCTTGAGTTAAAAATGAGAACTTCCTGTCCTACCTCGAATCTTTTATCCTTGATTCGCTTATCGTGCCATCTTTTGGTCTTGTCTTTGTATGCTCTGGCATGATCATATGCTTCGTCTCGTAACTCAGCTAAATGGTTTATTTGGGAAAATCGGTGCTCCTTGATTATATCAGCCTCTAAGTTGGCATTCTTGAGAGCCCATTATGCCTTATGTTCCAACTCTACGGGAAGATGACATGCTTTTATGTAAACAATCTTAAAAGGGGTGCTTCCAATAGGAGTTTTGAAGGCCGTCCTGAATGCCCATAATGCCTCATCGAGTTTGTCGGACCAATCTTTTCTCATTACTGCGGATTTCTCTAAAATTCGTTTGAGTGCCCTGTTGGTGTTTTCAGTTTGCCCATTAGTTTGTGGGTGATAAGGTGTAGACATTCGGTGGAGTACCCCATATCTATTGAGAACTTTCTCCATAATAGCATTACAAAAGTGTGTCCCTCGATCGCTAATGATGGTCTTAGGGATCCCAAACCTGGAGAATAATTTTTTCAAAAAGCGAATGACACTCCTAGCGTCACAAGTCTGCATGGCTTCGGCTTCAACCCATTTTGAAACGTAATTGATAGCTACAAGGATATAACTTTTATTCTTCGATGGAGTGAAAGGTCCCATAAAATCGATCCCCCAAACATCAAAAACCTCACATACCATAATGTTGTTGAGTGGCATCTGATTCCGAAAAGAGATGTTCCCTGCCCTCTGACAAGCGTTACAATCCCTTACATGCCTTGCGGCGTCTTTGAAAATGCTAGGCCCAAAGAATCCGGCCTCATAAACCTTTCGAGCAGTATTGTCGGCTCCATAGTGTCCTCCCCGCAGTCCGTTGTGGCAATGTTCCGAATCTGTTTTGCTCTTCCCCAAATACGCATCTCGAATAATACCATCGGGCATGATTTAAAAGGAACGGATCATCCCAGAAGTAATACTTAAGATCTGAGAAGAAATTTTTCTTTTGATCGTAGGTTTTGTTGCTTGGTAAAACTTTGGCTGCTAGGTAATTAGCGAAATCTGCGTACCATGGTTCGACACTGGAATCTTTAATTCTAACTGCCATGAGATGTTCATCGGGGAAGGAGTACCGGATAGTTTCTTTGTCAAGTTCCTCGAGCTCAGGGTTTTCTAATTGTGAAAGGTGATCAGCTGCTAAGTTTTCTGCTCCTTTCTTATCATTGATTTCAATTTTAAATTCTTGCAGCAGCAGTACCCATCTTATCAATCTTGGTTTGGCATCCTGTTTATTAAATAAGTACTTCAAAAGAATGCTCAGGTGTAGACAACAATTTTTGACATTACTAAATAAGATCAATTTATCAAAGGCATAGACTACTGCCGGAGTTCTTTTTCAGTGGTTGTGTAATGCTCTTGTGCCTCATTTAAGGTTTTACTAGCATAATAAATGGGTTTAAATTTTTTATCCACCCTCTGTCCTAAAACAGCACCCACAACATAGTCACTAGCATCGCACATGAGTTCAAAATCGCTCCCCCAGTCAGGAGCAATAATAACCAGGGCAGTAGTCAGTTTTTCTTTTAAAATGTCAAAAGCTTTTTTGCAATCATCGTTAAAATCAAATTTAGCATCTTTCATTAGGAGTTGGGTCATAGGTTTGGCAGTTTTTGAAAAATCTTTTATAAATCGTCTATAAAATCCTGCATGCCCAAGAAAACTCCTAATACCTTTTAGGTTGGTCGGATAAGGCAGTCGAGAAATAATGTCAACCTTAGCTTTATCAACTTCTATCCCAGTTTGAGAAATTTTATGCCCCAAAACAATTCCTTCTTTAACCATAAAATGACATTTTTCCCAGTTAAGGACAAGGTTGGTTTCTTCACACCTGGCAAGCATTTTAGAAAGATTATTAAGACAGGATGAGAAAGAGTTACCAAAAACCGAGAAGTCATTCATGAAGACTTCCATAAAATCTTGACACATATCATAGAATATAGCAGTCATGCACCGTTGGAATGTGGCAGGAGCATTACATAGTCCAAAAGGCATCCTTCGGTAGGCGAATGTTCCATAAGGGCAAGTGAACGTTGTCTTCTCTTGAACCTCAGGGGCAATAGGAATTTGAAAGTAACCTGAGAATCCATCGAGGAAGCAGTAATACTCATGTTTAGAGAGTCTTTCTAGCATCTGATCGATAAATGGAAGGGGGAAGTGATCCTTTCGTGTAGCATCATTTAATTTTCTGTAATCAATGCACACCCTCCAGCCAGTGACTGTCCTAGTTGGTATCAGCTCATTATCTTCGTTGGTGACCAACGTCATTCCTCCTTTCTTTGGCACAACATGAATGGGACTAACCCAAGGGCTATCAAAAATAACGTAAATTAGACCCGCATCCAGGAGCTTAATGATTTCGTCTTTCACAACGTCTTGTACTTTAGGGTTTAATCTCCTTTCTGGTTGCACTACAGGTTTAAAATCATCTTCCATAAGTATCTTGTGGGAACAATATGAAGGGTTAATTCCTTTAATGTCAGAGACTTTCCATGCAATTGCCCCCATGTGCTTGCTTAAAACCTGTAGTAATGACTTCTTTTCTTCGTTAGATAACAGAGAGGAAATCACAACAGGATAATTACGATCTCCATTGATAAATGCATATTCTAAATGAGAAGGTAACTCCTTAAGTTTTGGGGGAGCATCAGCTTCTTCCGGAGTATTTTTTGAACATACCGTCTGATTCTTTGTGGTCAGTTCCTCTGTTTCGCTTTCTTCATCGCTAGATGTCCCATCATTATCTTTGAATTTTAATGATCTCAAAGGGTCAGGAAGAAAACATTACTGGGCATGTTTCTGAGTGTTAGCTTCGATAAGGTCGAGATCATCAAGGTTGTCATTAGTGAAAGAAGCATATCTCATTGACTTTTCAAGATCGAAGGTAATCTTATCATTACCAATCTCCAATGAAATCTTCTTGTTAAAGACATCAATCATAGCGTGTGCGGTTGCAAGAAAGGGTCTTCCGAGCAAAATAGGGATATCATCTTCTTCCATATCAAGGACCACGAAGTCGACCGGGAAGACAAATTTATCGATCTTGACAAGAACATTTTTAGCGATCCCTTTCGGATATTGAGTAGTTTTATTAGCCAGCTCAATATACATTCTAGTTGGTTTTAGCTCTCCCAACTCCAAACGTGAATAAAGAGAGAATGGCATAAGACTAATGCTTGCCCCAAGGTCGGCAAGGGCCTTGTTGAATAAAATTCCCCCGATAGTGCAAGGTAAAGTGAAACTCCCTGGATCTTCTTCTTTGAGAGGCATATCTTTTAAAAGAGCAGCATAGCATCTTTGATTTAAAGTTATCTGCGTCCGATCAGAAATTCTTCTATGGGTAAGGAGATCCTTCATAAATTTGGCATATTTCGGCATTTGCTCCAAAGCTTCAACGAGAGGAATATTAATGCTGAGTTGTTGTATTTTCTCCATGAATTTCTGAAATAGCACTCGTTCTTGTTCCTTCTTAATTCTTCCTGGAAATGGAATTGGTGGAATGTAGGGACGGACTTTTTCGACAGAAGGTTGAGCCTCCTTGGTTTCTTTATTGTTATCTTGGGGCGTTTCGTTAGTCAGATCATTCGAGTTCGAAGGGTAAGCTGGTTCCTTATAGTTTAATCCACTTTTGGTTGCAATAGCGTGAGCCAGATCTCGAGGATTTGTTTCTGTCGTGCTAGGTAAGTCACCTTCATCTCTTACTCTGATAGATTCTGCGAGTTTTCCCACTTGATTTTCAAGTCTTCTAATAGCAGCTGCTTGTGTTCTTAGTGCTTTGTCGTAATCTTGTGAGATTCCAAACCAATTTTTCGCTCTCATCATGTTTTCTGCTAGATTCTTTAACAAGCATCTTCACAGCCTTTTCAAGATCCGTCACTCTCCCATCAATGGGTTTATCGAAATTGTGTTTTACCATCTTGACTTCTTCAGAGTCGGGATTGCATATCTACTTCAAATTCCTCCAGATTCTTTATCACTGATTGTATCTCGATAGGATCTTCATCCCGATCTTCATTCCATGATGACGAATGGAGCGCAACTTCTTCAACTCTTGTCCATCCTTTATCAGCAGTCATCAATGGGATATGTTCTTTAGAGTCTAACAATTTCCGAGTCTTTATGTTCAACCCGTTGTAGAATATTTGTAGTTTCTCGTGTTTGTTGAGTTTATGCTCGGGGCACTTTAGGATGGCTTTGTTAAATCTTTCCCAAGATGTAAATAGTCGTTCATCATAAATTTGGCTAAACCTCCTAATTTCATCAACTTGTTGAAGGATTTTTGAAGGGGTTCGGTATTCCTTAAGAAAAGCCTTCTTAAATGCATTCCACGTTGTGATAGATCCTGATGGAAGTTTCTTTAACCAATCTCTAGCTCTTCCTTTTAGGGTAAAAGGGAAAGCCCTCATCATAACATGATCTCTGGAGACCCCAGGTGCATGGAATAAATCGGCGATCTCGCATACCTTCGCGATGTGCTCGTGTGCTTCTTCGTCTTCGGTTCCATAAAAGCAGCATCTTTTCAGTTCATCAAGACAGAGTCCCCAAAATTCGAATTTAACATTTTCTTCAAGAGCTGGAATGGTGATCCCCTGTTCACTTTTAGAGGTGGTGAGATAATCATTCATAGTAAGAGCCATAATATCAAAACAAATTTTTTTTTAAAGGACTTAAATAAAAATCCTAATATAACTCCCCGGCAGCGGCGCCAAAAACTTGATGCAGGTTTTACTGACCAGTTCTTAATATTTATAGTGTCTCGCTATACCTTTGGTCTACCCTAATGCACTAACGGGCAGTGTACCCGGTCGCGTGTAGTGTAGTAAATGGTAAAGCCGAGGTCGTCCCAAGAGCTATACGTGTTGGATTATTACTAAGTCTAATTGTCACAGAATAAAAATGGTTTCGATAGGGATTTAATTAATTAAACTACTAATGCAGAATAAAAGCAGATAAATGGATAAATGGAAATCAATAGAGGAATAGTGGTGCTAACCTAGTCAATCCTCCTAGCTAGTTATGTCTACGTCTACCTACTTCTAATTACTTCAGGTGGGGTCAAATTCGAGAGGACAACATTTTGTCAATTCGCCCTAACCTATCAGCAAAGATGCCACCACAGGAGAAATCAGGCGCACCGTCATAAGTCCTATTGTTCCTGGTCCCCTAAGCCAAGTCATTAAGTACCGCTACATGCTAGATTCAAAATAGTGAGTGCCCGGCCGTTAGGAACTTAGACACTACACCCCCCAATTCTTAAGTTCATCCAAACGATAGGTGATCAGTTGGTCAAATCGCACAAGTCGAAAGGGTAGTCAGTTGGTCATATCTTACCCTTCCCATCTTAGTCCGCTCACCTAGGGTCAGTTGGTCATATCTCCTTGGCAATTGGCCTCTACCGCCATTCAAAACTACCGAATCAAGGGTGACTACCAAAGAACTATGCATGCATACACTTAGAAATAATTGTACGGAAGTAAAGGTAAACGCAAAAAAAACAATTAAGGAATCATAACTAGGCTAGCACCAAACGGTGCTTAGCCGCTCATATTAATCATGCAAATCAATTCAATATTCAAAGGTACGAAATACATGAATTGAAAGTAAAAGAAATATAAAATGCTAAAGCTTATCGTAATGGAGTGACTTCTCCCTTGGAAACAACTCTGTATGCTCCCCTAGACATGCCTTGAGCTTTTTCCCACGTTCTCAGAGTGTTGTGTGTGGAATGGGATGATTAGAAATGCTGGAATTCGTGGGGTATTTATAGACCAGGTCTGGGTTACGGCGTAACCAATATAAGAGTTACAACGTAACCTTCTATTTCTTCGTAAATGCACTAGATGTGCTAGTTACGGCGTAACCTTATTAGTGGTTACGCCGTAGTCTTCAATAAACTCGGTTACATCGTAAGTGATGCAGTAGTTACGGCGTAAGTATCAGCGGCTTGGAACCTCTTTTGACCTAATGGAGTTACGTCGTAACCTTTGGGAAGAGTTACGCCGTAACCTCTTGATAAGTTGGTATTCTGGGTCACGCAATAGTTACGGCGTAATGTGAGAGAGGAGTTACGCCGTAACTTCTTCAAAATAGGCATACTGTGATAAATCTTTAGTAATGTTTCCATTTCCGCGTCTCTTTAGGTCAATGCTCGTAATTTACCTGAAAGAGGAAAACAATGGAAAACAAGCGTAAATCCATATAAATGATATAAATAACGAGCATTATCGGGGGAAATTGACACTTAATATTCAGGACTATTTGATGTTATCATTAGTGAAAGGGATAAGCAAAGTGGATTTAGGTACCCACATGAGAAAACTAAGAGGTATTACAAAAAATGCCTAGAGTTAGGAGATGATTACAAAAAGAATGAGAGAACATTGGAATGGCTTAGGTATGGGCACGTAAGCGTGCACGAGACCACGTAGGGCACGACTTCGAGTCTAGGTACAAGACTCATAAATAAAGAAAAGCGCTTCGTGGGAGGCAACCTATGCTTAATTGTTTGCTTTTTTGTGTGTCGTGTATCTTTTATTTATTGTTTATTCTCATGTTTTAATTTGTAAAAATGCTTTATTTTGTCTTTAACCTCGTCTTAATTACATATAAAGGTATTTTACATAAGGGATAAGTGTAGGAAGGATTACACACATTTTCAAAAGAAATGTGATCATGAGAATTACAATTAATTAAAAGATATACATGTGTGTTTGTTTGAGTCAAATGCTTGTATCAAGTCATATTGGATGTTTTGCAGGAAATTTTTCTAGATTCTAAAGATGTAAATTTTCCAGAATTTTTTCCAGAAAATCGCAGACTAGTTTTTGTCAGGATAACCTGACGGCGTCAGGAGGAGCAGAAACAGCTTATTACTATTTCTCGTTTTCTGAGCTACTTATAAATTTTTGGAATTTTCTAGGTCTTAATTTTCCAGAAAATCTGTAAACATCCATTCCACAAGCATTATATCCTAGTTTAGTAGAGTCTTATATATATTGTTACCGCTGATTTTACGCGAAGGTTTCGTTTGTTTTCTTCAAGTGTGCAGGTTTAATTTACCAAGAAGAAGATACATAAGATGAGAAGGAGCTTTTAACGCAAACGTTCTTCTTGAAGAAAGATGTAACCACCACTTCACACGGATCCTACCGAGCTAATCAGGAGAGTATTAGTTTCTTTCGTCCTTTATTACCTTCCATTATCATAACTTTGATACTTTCGGGGAACATTGGGGTCAATGTTCAGTTTAAGTGTAGGGAGGGAAAATAAAACGGGAACTTTGAAACTATGCTTATCCTTGATTATTTGCTTTGTCCAATTGCATTTGTGTAATAAACCATGAGAAATATCAGTTAGGGTAATTTTGGCACCAAATTTAAAATTTTTCATGACATGTAGGAGTGGGCCATTAGTCTTAATAAAGCGTCTCATGGATAGGAAATTATATGACTAGCACAAAAACCCTTTACCACTTAAATTTCACCAAAAATGTGAGGATCGCCCTTAGATTTGTAGGATTTAAAGCATTCAACTTTAATGCTTAGAGTGTGAACCGGTAGTATAATAGATTCTAGAACTTGATTTGTGATGCATCCCGAGATCGCTAGTAAGACTACACTTGTGTAGTTAGGAATAACTAAATGATAAGAGGCATTAGGATAACCCTTGTTTGATACCTGTAATATAATTACTTCTTCCACATCGGTTGAGTAATTCCCCCACACCTTTGCGTTAAACTCATATTTAGTACACCATAGCCCTAGTTAACCCCTCAAAGCATATCCTTTTCACGGTTCTCGTGATATTTAGGTTTTCCGGAATATCAATGAAGAGCATTGTTTACACTCCAGCCCCAAATGTACACCCAAATTGCCTTAGCCTACCTTGTGTGCACTCACTTTTAGTGCATTATTGTTATCATACTAAACCCTTAGTTCAATTATCTAGTTGCTTGCATAAGTTGCTAAGTCGAGTCATATCCTTTGTACACAGTTTTGGGACGATTGGGACTCATGGGAAAAGTTAAATTTTATGAAATGATGAGAAGGGAACGTTAAATTCAAATTCCCTTTATTTGCGTAATAATGTACTCCAAGTGTTTTGATCTTTTCAATTTGGGTCAAATTAGTGTTAGAGTAATAAAGACTCAAGTGTAGGGATGTGCCTATAAATCCCTATCATTTTGATGTTATCGTAGAGGATGGTAGAGTAAAATTGTATGAAAAAAAAACCATGCGGGCTACCATCCTACATCTATCTTTCAATTTATGTTTGTTTGATTCAGTTATCTAGAGTTTAGAGTGTCGAGTGTTGGCTTAGCAACGCCATTCTTTGCATGCTTGTAAAATAAAGATTTTTGACTTGCCACCACTAAATACCCTATCCCACCAAACCCTTTGTTTCCCTACCGCAAGCCTAACGTTACAACCCTTTAAAAGACCTCTTGGATAGTCTTTCCTAGGTGCTTACGCCAAAGCGATGGAGGTTTGATCTAGTCTCAAGCCTATGGTAATCTATGTACTAGGACCGGTTAATGAGTGTTTATCTTCCATTTCCAACTTGTTATATTTCATATACACCCGAGAGATGTGAGTATCCAAACACCCCATGTGAGGTGCTAGTATGTAATTTCCGTGCTTGTTATGACTTTTGCAGGGCTTATATGTGTTGTGAATCGTTCTAAACTAATGCTTCATGACCTCTAACTTATAAATTAATTGGCTAAAAGCACATTTGCTTGAGGACAAGCAAATACCAAGTGTAGGGTTATTTGATAAGGTTTTAAAATTTACCTTTTTGAGGGGTCATTTAAGCCCTTATTTGATCACTTTTGTATCCGTTACTACTTAATATCTTTCCTTTTCACTTTTTAGGTCTCTTGAAGGCAAATTGCTGGAATGACACTTATTCGGACGAAAAGGCGCGAATATACGAAGAAAATGGCCAAAGTCAAGAATCGAGACACTCAAGCTGCTGAATTGAAAGGGGACGGCATCAGGTTATACTTGTGACGCCGTCAGAACAAATTTTGTGACGACTCAGTAGCCAAATTGCTTATTTACAAGTGACGGCATCAGGTGTTAAAAGAGTAGGGAGTCGCAGCTCAGACGGCCTAGATTTGATCTAGACGACGTCAGAGACTAAAGGAGACAGTGTCACAGTCATAAGGTGACGCAGTCGCAATGCTAACGTGGCCAAGACGAAACCCTAATGATGGCGACCCGACGGCGTCACAAACTAAAGGGTGATGCCGTCGCAATTGTAACCTTATATATAGAAACCGAATTTTTTAGTTTTCAGTGTGTAGTTTTGTAGAGTAAAAACCTAAACCGAACCAAGGCTGTCTTGTACAGTATTTTAGGGTTCCATACCCTATCTTACATCAAGATAAGTGTTTTACTTCATTAATTTAATTATGTCTTCAATTGATTGTGTGTATGCTTGCATGTTTACCATGTCCGGCTAAATTACTTGTGTGTTTGCTTAGATATATGAAACCTAGTTGTTAATTATTGTTAGATTGTCTCTTATCTTAATTGTAATTGGCTTAGGAGTGCGACTAGGCTATCGTTGTGTTTAATACTTGATAAATCTTTGATAGTTTATGAATGACTTAGTGGATTTCGTTTACTAAACCCAAAGATAACCTCAAAGTTAGTTTATGAATGACTTAGTGGATTTCGTTTACTACACTTAAAGGTGACTTCAAAGAGTTAGAGAATGCACACCTTATGACCTTAGAAAACACAACGCGTTAAGAATAAGGACGTGACAATTCAACCATCAATAGGAGATAACTAGGGAGTAGTAACATCTAGGTAAACACATCTTTAACTATCATACGAGCACACAACAATAGACATAGACTATCCTCACCCTAGCTTAGTTAATTAGATTAGATAATAGTAGAGTAATCGGTAGAAATACCAACCCCCCAAATCCAATACCCCGAGATTCGTACCTTTCCATTTTCTAAAAAACATAAAAAAGATAAAATGTAATCTTCCTCAACCCCAACCTTAGCGTAGTAACTTCTTACTAGCATTCCTATTCCCCTAGATAACGATATCAATACCCGTGGCTTACCCTAATACTACACTACAACGATTAGGTTCACTGCCTAGGGTGTTGAAAAACTTGCACGACGAAAAGGAAGTTCCTTTGACCCCGAACGCGCTGTGTAAGCGTATCAATGTGCGACTGGAGTTATTTTGAACCGGGTCAAGATTAAATTGATTTCTCGGGAAAGTTGAAGAGATTTGATGATTATGTGATTCAATGATGATACTTGCGACTTGATGAGATTTGTTGAAAAGATTTGACGATGAGACTTGATGTGATGATAAGATTCATTGTGATGAGGTTTGGTACTTTGTATACATTTTCACGGAATATATTATGTCACGGCTTGAATTGATATTTGATCAAGGTTGACTACGGGATTGTTTATACGACATTTCTTATTTGGCTTTGAAGTGAGGTTTTCCGGGCGTGTTTACTTATTTCGTCTTCTTTCTTTCAACCATTCCGCGAAGATGACTTATTTGGGCATTTATAGGGTGTGATAAAGACTTGGCAATTTAGTTACTTTTGTGATTCTTTCTCGCTTAACCCACAACGTAACTATCACTTCGGTGTCTCACGCAGTTGAGGATACGTCAAGAGGTTTTGTACATTGGGTACACCGTTCTTTTTCACAAGGATAGTACAAGCTTAAGTAACAATTCTGGGAAATTATACTTCATGTTCAAGTTTGGTATATAGGGTTTACTCCACCAGGTGGTCACAGCAATTGCCGACTGAATTCGTGAATGATATGTTAGTCAAAGGGTTGATTGGTTGAGATGTGGTCAACAATTTTCATGAGATATTCAACGCCACAGAATGTTAATGATACTTCACAGTCTAAGCAAAATATTTCAAGAATCTTCTCATGACTTTTTCAAGATGTTTGTTTATGACAAGAACTTCTCGTGCAAATGGTCGTACATGTTAATGATGCTTCTGAAAGTTCGAAACCATCAAGGGGGAGAAACGTGTACTTTGATGTTTTTGTGACAACTGGATAGAAACAATGGGGCGATTCATTCTTGAATCAACCTTGGTCCAGGAAATGAATTGACGAATACTTTTGGAAAAACCGTTCGATGTGCAAATCTTCTTTTCACTAGCACATTGAATGTGTATTCATGTTTTCAAACACAAAAAGTATTTCTGATTGAAAAAAATACTTTTCGAAAAACCGTTCGATGTGCGAATATCTTCTTTTCTCTAGCACATCGAATGTGTACTCTTTTCAAATACAAAAAGTATTTATGATTGAAAATTGATCTTTCTCATAAAACTTTCGTCGTATTGCAAAACTGTTTTCAAATCAATTTTTCATCAATCAGTGAATCTCGAGACGCTCTGGTTTGAGAACGGCTAGAGCAGCTGCGAAACCCTGTCAAGGAGATTATTTGGAATTATACCTGATCACAGGCAGTACTTGTACTGATCAACGGGAAAGCGTGCGCCGTGTACCTCAATTCAACGAAAGTGATCAAAGACATTTTCGTGTGTTTTATTGCTAACTGTTGTTTGCAGGTACATTTGGATGGTTGCAGCTGATCAGAATTGAGAAGTCAATCCAAAGCCGCATGCTCACAGCATCCACAATTAATTGAAGAAATCATGACTAGTGCATATTATAACAACCCGTAAAATTTCGGATTATTTAAATAATATTTATCGCGTCAGAAAATTTTAAATCAATTATTTTCTGATAGAATGCCAATATCAAAAATTTAAAACCAAGAGGTCATCTCATTTCCTTAGAAATAAGACACCACTTGTCCACTAAGTATCTGTATATTAAATATGAAATTTATTATTATCCCAGTTAAAATTTAAGCATACATAAGCTTAACCCAATAGTTATTCCGCATACTGCAGCGCAGTAGCATACAAGACTAAAAATAAATAATGAGACAAGTGAAATATACATATTTTATCATTCAAGGATAATTTACGAAAGAAAACGAGAAGTTATCTCGTTAATTTAGAAAGTCACGGCACCGCGCGCATTCCGACACCAATTAAATAACGGCAAACAATTATAATCTAATTTCAACGTAATAAGAATGGCATATTATTACGTTTATAAAATCGTTTCCGAAAATATAATTTTTATATTTCTCGAGTACCGGGAAGGTACGTTTACTCAAGGATTCGACAAAACACGGAGTACAAGTTATACAGTATAATATGATAAAACAAAAGATACTTCCTACTCCTATTCTTACTGCCCTCATTGTAGCCAACCTATTGTCTCCTACTCTCTACCCACGCCTCCCTATTGTCCCTCTCTTCCTTTCTGTAAACGCAACACCAAGCCACCCATTTCACCAATCTAGATCTAAGCTTGTCTCCTCTAATGAAAAATACTTTTGTCACCACTCCATAACGGGAAGAGCACATCCTAGAGTCACACGAGACTCCATACGTGGCTAAGGGAGAAGTAAACAAGAGCTAAGAGTAGTAAGAGATGAAGAGACGAAATTCGGATATGTCACAATCCCCTTGCCATTCTTTCAGCTATATAAAGGGGCACTTATCACTGATTTTCATCACTTCCAATTAAACTCAAGAAAAGTTAGGGTTCATTCAATAATTAGGGTTCCTCAAATCATGGGGCTTCTCAAAATTGAGTTGGGGGTTTTGTAAATTGATTATTGAATTGTCAAATTCGAGTGTCAATTGTTCCTGAAATCAAGTCATTAATCAAGGAAGCTCGCATTTCTCTTTTTCCCCTTTGGTCCGAATCGCCTCCATCAAGCCTCCACATTTGTTGTAAGAATTTATGATTCTTTTACTTTGTTATAATAAATTAAATTTGTTATTGTGGTTATCCTTTTTGTTTTGGTCAATTGGCTGTAACAATTATTTGAGTATATTGACTGTTTTTGACCCTTGAAAGATTAATGTTGTTGTTGTTATTTCGGCTAACTGTAAATGAACCACGAAAACATGAAAGCAAAACTTTGAAAAATCTTTTAAAATTTGATACTGATTTCGGCTTATGTCCTAACGTAGAAACGGTCTAAATGCTCATTTGATTCCGGTTCTCTGCTCATGGCATAGTTCTTATTGTGGTCTTCGGTTTGGTTTTCCTACTTATCTTTTGTGGCTTACATAATAGCTTTCGGCTTGTGTTAGCTTATCTTAAATCCTCGACTCACTATCTTGATGTATAAGTGACTCTAACTCGGCTGAACTAGGACCCCATACACGAGTGTCACTTTGTGTTCGTTTTCTGTTGGTTGTGTTGAGACCCATTCGAGAGTGTTCCATATTTTTGCCTCGTAGTTGATAGACTCGTGCAAACTTGTGACGAGTTGAGTATCCAAAACGGGTAGTACCCGGTAGCTACAAAGTCCTAGTCTCAGGTTATTGGAGTCGTCGTTGAGTTAGTTGTTTGAATTACGAATAAAGACCTCGAGGTATAGGTGTTTTAGTCACAACAGTACGGACATAAACTATGTCAAATTTCCTTACCATCAGCTTTTACAACTTGATCTTTTGTTAATGCATGGTTATAATGATCAATTAAAAATTATTAGGAGCTTTCATGCATCAAGTTAAATCATGAGTATTTTCTATTCACCAATAAATCTATAAAGGCCTTAAATATTAGATACATGGTGTCCATTTATTACTAATATATCAAGATGAGATTATACAACCATTTATTAGAGATATATCAACATGAGATTATGCACATAAGATGCAATAGATTTGTTAATTAGATGCAGACATATCTCGAAGAAATATATAACGTGAGTGAATTGAAAACAGTGCTTTTGTAACAAAAAAAAAATACATCATCAAAGACATACGCAAACTATTGTAATGTAAAGTAGAGTATTAAAAGTGTCCCAAGGTTGAGGCCCATATCTGTAAGGGTCCGTTGGCTGAGAACAGCCCACCAAGGCGCGCGGGATGCGTATCACCTCAACTTGTCTCCGTCCTACCTTGACTCGTCCCACGCGACGTACCGTAAGCTCACGACTCGTTGATTGATACTCGTCCGCATACCACGAATAACGACACGTCTAGAATTATATCGTTAATATTTTGAAAACATGAGTCACAAACCAATTAATGAGAATGTAAATGATACAAAAGGAAAACATGATACTTAAAATGAGTTATTATTTTACTCAAGTGGAAACTTCTTACACATCTTGTAAATAAATATTCACTTACAATTAATAAACCGGATACTAAAACTTGATAAAATTTATTATGGAACTTTTGAGATTCGACATCACGGACAAATAGAGTTATACACTCGGGTCATGCCGAAATTTTCGACAAACACATCTATCATTTTACAATTGATGAGAGAAACATATTTTGAAGGTTTTGTTGATTTTCCAATTACAAATGTATATAAGAAGTTATATTTACAACTTCTCAAGGCATATCTATGATTTTGAAATTTGTTTATTAAAACCTACATTATATTTTGCTAATACAAGCTTTGTCAAGACTTAATTACCTTTTAAGTTAAATACCCTATTTTAAGTGAGTTAAGAATATGCACACTTGATATATATATATCTTATTCGTTTCCATCGACAACGTCTTATTATAAGCATAAAAATTCCTTCGCATATCATATTTTGGTCATCATTGAACCAAGGTCGTAATTCCTTCTTCGATATTTCTTCCTCGAGATTCCTTCCATGTCATACTCTCCTAAGCCGAAATCCATCCAAACCTTTTGTAAATTGTTTTAAGATAAATGGTGCAACAACAACAACAACAACAACACAAACATTTAAACTTTATAAAGTTAGTTAAACTTTATCGTGTCTTAAACATGAAGACTAAATATGCCGTACTTAACTAGGTTGCGTGACGGATGCTGTGCACTATCACTCCTTGATTTAATTCCCTTTAGACTTCATATTGCACATTGCCAAGGTGAGTCATAGCCCCTCTTTTCCTCATTTTGAATGTTTTGGGGGAGATACATGCTCAAATATTGCTTTATATTTTTACATTTATTTTAAACTCTTATGAATTACCGTGAGTATCATAGCCCCTACTTTTAACTGCTTTATACTTGTTTTGGGGGAAGATACATGCTCATTTTACTTAAATCATTTTACTTGTGCATTCCATGCATACTATGCTTTCACATGTTTAAAGTTTTCATCATACATAGATGTTTTATAGAGCATACCAAAATGTTTGACCTAGAATATTACGCAGCTTAGCCTAAGTCCTTAGATCCCAAATTGCCCTCATCATGAACCGTCAATTCTGCTGGGAAGCTTGAATGTTATAAATAGATCTATTGAGGGTGACTCTTGTTGGTTGACCCCGCTTGGGTCAAGGCCAAACATATAACATGTCGGGACCGAGTGTATTGGGATAAACACTCGCCATGGGCTCATTAATTGTATGACTTCCTTGTGCATACAGAAACTGTCGTAGCTTCGGTTGCATGAACTTAGTGCTAGCGTAATAGATTCAATATATGACATTATATTCGTTGTAATGTACATATAACCTACTTATGGTCCACTAATGAAATCTCTTTTATGAAATCCTTTTATGAATTGAAACTATAAACTCTATGACATTATGCAAGACGTAATGATCATCAAAAACCAAATTTGAAACAATGTCTTGAATCTCTTTTATATAAACCTATGAACTCACCGGCGTAAAGTGACCCCTTTTAGCATGTATCTTCAGGTTTGAAGTGATAGCTTATCTTTGGAGGTGCAAGGCAAAGGCATGGCATGGTCATAGATGACTCTGATTTATGTATTGGGACCACTCGTTTATAATGGGCCATTTTCCGCATCAAATCAAAAATGTAAACATTGTTTTTAAGAAATGAATAAAAGTTTATTTATGAAAATCTGTTGTTCTATGCTTATGTTGTGATATCAATTTAGTAGCACCCCAATACACGTATGCTTCCGCTGAGTCATTTTTGGGGGTGTTACACATATCTACATAACCTGGATCTGATATTTTAGAGTATGCTTCTGCTACGCTGCTGCAAATATCATGAACCAGTAAAGCTTCCGCTACTCTGATGGAAAGATGTCATGATCCTGAAAGTGTGAGCATGTCGGTCCAAAAGTTACAACATCACATGAAGTCAACACATCAAAAGGATGATCCAGAGATTTACTGTGGCTGATGATCTCAAAGAAAGCTCGAAGATCATCAAAGATGTGGATCAGTTCAAAGACCTCCACTTAAAGTACAAAGCAGCCGGACTTTGAAGAATCACTGCTAAAGAACAAAGATTGCGGATGTGAAGAATTAACGTCTACGAGCTCAAGACTGAAGATAAAATAGAATGCTAGGATTCGAAATGTAAATCATGGGGTGACCTCCCTTAGGGGGAGATTGTTAGGAATTGGAAATTCCATTGTGAAGTGTCGGTCACCCCAACTATTATCTAGCATAAGTTAGGTCGTAGACATATCTTTATTTACTTGTCTATTAGTTAGTTTTTAGCGTAGATTAGTTTAGAGCAACACCGTGGAGGACGGACGGGTCTTTACCCACTGTATGCCTGATCCACAGTCCGAAGGAGGACGTGTAGTATGTAACTATAAATACCCTCTACCTCCCAAGGTAGAGGGTTGGACCTTTCATTCAATCTAACCTTCTATGTTTTCTTTCACTTTCTCTCTCTAGAAAGGCTCCCATCCTACTTTCTCTCTCTAAACTATCTATCTCATTCGATCCATACTAGTGTTTGTTATGTGTTTATGAAATCCAATATGTTACATTATCTATTGTATTTTCTATCTAAATTTTACCTAGTAACTAAGCATGCGTGCATGCCTTTCGTTTCAAATTCTCACTACAAGTCTGTTTTGATAATATGATTCCTTATCAACTCGTGTTAGTTTTTAAGGTGATGTTAAACAAGTATTTAGATGAGTTTCTAACTAGATTGAGTCTTGCGACATGATTTTAAATGATACTAAAACTTTAAACCGCATGGTAGGCATGTCTTATGAGTTCGTTTTTAAGTTGATAAGTCGTAAAATAAGCGTTACGTTTTCTTTTGTGCCTTCGAAAGTTATCTAAGATTTTCATGTTTCAACCCAAACCACATAAGTTTAAAGGAACCACAAGTTGTCTTCCTATGCGAGACATGTTAAATGAAAACGAGTTTAGGAGTTTTTAAGCATATCGAGAGTACTTACGACGAAACTAGTTACAAAGTTAAAACTACTCTATGTATTAAAATAGGGTTGAGGGACTTACGACACCAAAGTGGTGGTGGAGAGGCAAGGTTAGGAAAACCAATGAGAGACAATGAGACTTGGTACTCGACTAATCTTCCCACGATTCAAACCCATAACTAAACTAACCCAAAAAGCTTCTTGTACCCTTAAACCTCTACCAAAGTCTTCTCCTTTTCTCTTTTTATAGCTCAACAGTAAAGAATGCAAGTGAGAGTGTTTGTGTTTGTGTTGTAAGTGTGAGAAGTTTTGGTGGTGTAAGATGGCTTAAATAGCCAACTTTGCATGGTCTAATGTTATAAAATATTCTTCCTAGTTGCATGAATGTTTGCCAAGTGTAAGGTGGAGTGTTGTTTTGTTTTGGTCTTGACTTCACGCTCGACAGTCAACCAAGGAAAAGAGAAGAGTTGTGTCATGTCAAAAGGTTTAGAGTTGGGAGTATATTAACCTGTGGTTAATGGGTCTATTATGGTTCACTAGCAGGGTACCCGTGCAATGCGGCGGCGGGTACCCTATGACTAAATTTTGTGGCAAGCAAACGTTTTTCATTTGTACATTTTTTTGTAACAATAACTTTACGAATGGATGACAGCTTTTAATTAGAATAACTATTAGAAATACCAATGCAAACTATTTCATATCCAAATAGACATAAGGTCCGAATTAAAGAGAGTAACATAGGTAGCATCTTAGAAACATAAATTAAAGATAAACATCACTATAAATTTTATGTAAGATAAGCTCTAGATATGCTATACAACAAATTTGTTTCTTAATATTATAAACATGTAACATTTTCCAAATAAATTTAACTTAAATAAATTAAAACTAAGTTTTATTTGACCAAAGCGTTCATGTTTCAAAATAATATCCCACGTACTTATAGCAAACAATAAATTAATGCATAATTTTAAAAAACAAAAACACAAAAACATAATGACCTGATTGAACGAAACACATTTTTGAAAGAGTATGACACTATCTACTCGGCCCTTTATTCACCCCATATTATTGGCTAATTGTTTACCCTAACAAAGCATAATGTATATCCACCAATTATTGGTGTAGTGATAACTTTTTAATTGTTTCATAAGGTACAAAACAATACATTATATGACTTTAAACATCTTTCAAACACTATCATATCTTCCAACTAAAGTTCTTATGTTAAGTTGTATTGCAAAGCACTAAAAGTGAACTAAATATTCTTCTATAATCCGTAAAAGTGGACTAAATATTCTTCTGTGATCCGTATTACATAGCAGTATAGCACATACTAACTTATTTCTATCAAAAATTAAACCAAAAGCTTCTATATATGTTATTGGGCTTTTTACTCTTGAAGCTAGAACAAGCCCGCAACTTGGTCCAATTTAAATTGTTATAACCCTAACCCTAAACACAATACCACTCACACTTATCAATTCATTACATTAAACGCAGTCAAAAAAAAAAAAAAAAAAAAAAAAAATTGGGTTCCCTCAAAAACACAAACACAAACACCCGGGGTAATTTAACCACTGTTGGTGGACTGGAAACTGAATCAGTAAACTTAAACCAGGAAGCTTAATCTCGCTCGAACCACAAACACCCCTTTAATCTCGTTCGAACCACAAACACCCTTTTAATCTCGTTCGAACCAAGTGGTTCTTATGTTTGGAAGAATGATTTCTTGTTGTTCTTACTCTTCTTTCTTTTATCCGGGCTCGAAATCACAACCCTTTGGTTTCTTGTTTGTAATCTTTATGGGGTGTGTTTTGTTCTTTCTTGTAATTTTTGGATATTAAACTAAATGAGCTATGCTCCTAAAAGATCTATGATGATATTTCATATACGCTTTGTTAGAACGACTTTGTGAGTATGTAAAAGAGAAGATCTGAGATCCTTTGTACATTTTTTTTGGAAAATGTTTAGGATAGATTGTGAGTTGAGGAGTGATGCGGGAGTTATGACATGGGTGTGTCTGGGTTTAGGTTTGATGTCGGTTGTTGTTTTTTTGAAAACGTGAGATAGGAAACAGTCTTGCACGGTTCTTTATTTTCTTTTGGTTTTAAATTACGGAGTAATATATATTTGATGGAGGCACTTTATTTTTCATACTAAAAAATCCTTGCATATTAAGGGATAAATCCCCACCTTCCATCTAGTTTGATCTAATGGTGGGGATTAACCTAAGATTTAATATGTCTAAACCTAAGTCCATGTTTTTTTCTTGTTTTTTTATCTTTCTTATTTTTTTTCTCATTATTTTTAATTTTTTTAATCACTTTTTTTAATTTCACGTTTTTTTGTTTTTTTCTTTTTTTTTTTGTTTTTTTTTTTTTCGTTTTCGTTTTCGTCAGTTTTCATAGGTTTTTGTCCGGTTTTTCCGCTTTTTATACGTTTTCGTCTGTTTTCGTCCGTTTTCTTACGTTTCTGTCTGTTTTCATACGTTTTCGTCCATTTTCTTACGTTTTCGTCTGTTTTCTTACGTTTTCGTCCGTTTTTGTCCGTTTTCGTCTGTTTTCTTACGTTTTCGTCCGTTTTCATTCGTTTTCGTCTATTTTCTTACGTTTTCGTCCGTTTTCTTACGTTTTCGTCCGTTTTCTTACGTTTTTGTCTGTTTTCATACGTTTTCGTCCGTTTACATACGTTTTCGTACGTTTTAGTCCGTTTTTATCATTTTTCTTACGTTTTCGTCTGTTTTCTTACATTTTCGTCCGTTTTCATACGTTTTTGTCTGTTTTCTTACGTTTTCGTTCGTTTTCTTACGTTTTCTTATGTTTTCTTAACTTTTCTTCTGTTTTCTTACGTTTTTTTCCGTTTTCGTCCGTTTTCATACGTTTCCGTCCGTTTTCATATGTTTTCGTCCGTTTTCTTACGTTTTTGTCCGTTTTCATACATTTTCTTACGTTTTCGCCTATTTTCTTACATTTTCATCCGTTTTCCTATGTTTTCGTTCGTTTTCGTCTGGTTTCTTACGTTTTTTTCCGTTTTTATACCTTTTCGTCTGTTTTCGTCCGTTTTAATACGTATTCGTCTGTTTTCTTACGTTTTTGTTCGTTTTCTTACATTTTCATCGTTTTTCATAGGTTTATATACGCTTTCTTTCGGTTTTAGACATTTTCGTCCGTTTTCGTCCATTTTCCTCCGGTTTTATACGTTTTCGTCCGTTGTTAGACGCTTTTTTTCGTTTTTATATGCTTTTCATTCGTTTTTATATGTTTTTGTTCGTTTTCATACGTTTTCGTTCATTTTTTGCAGTTTTTATACATTTTCGTCTATTTTCATATATTTTCAAACTTATTATTAAACTTTATTATGTTACATGTCTAATATCAATTGCGATATTTTATTATATAAAAGTTAACGTCTAATATCACTTGTGATATTTCATAAACAAACAAGTATGTTTTTTAACCTTTAATATCACCTGAGATATTTCATTGCTCTGTATATTTTTATATATTATCACCTATGTGTTTTCTAATATTTTTATAATTTTCAGTTACAAGATATTTTTTGTACCTTTCATCGCAATTGACAAGCGCATATTTTGTTAATGCAATCAATGTATTATACTCTTAGTAGAAATAAAATGGTTAAAGTCTCTTTAGGTGAATTCTTATTTTGTTCAAAAAATGCTAATTTAATGCAACACTTGTTTGATTTTGAGAATAAGTCAAGTCTCTATTTTCATAGTTTGCTTCATTTTATTCATTTTGATATTTTTAAGTGACACTTATTTATCTCTTGTGATATAACACTGTAAGAAAGATGAAGAGTATTACACTATTCATCATATATGTGTTATTAGTTGTGATACTCAACTAATAATGTGAAATATTAAATTCATACCAAATGTGATAAGAATTTAGTATTTTACCAAGTATATATGAAAGAAATGATAATAAACATCACTTATTATATTACTGTGATGATTCTGTTCATTTTTTTTATTTGTGTTTTTGAAAATATTTAGGAAGATTTTTGTGTTTTATGATAATATGAATTATTAGAAAATGTGTTTAACTGAAAACAAAAGATGTTATGAAACTTTTGTTAGACTTGTGGTGGATTTTTATATTTAATGGATACATTGTGCATGTTTCGATAGGTTTTATAGCGGAATTTAAAAATCTATGGTTGAATCAGCAAACTAAAGAAGTTATGGTTGAAGAAAGCACACGTATTTATAAAAAAAATTGAGTAAGCTCAAACACCTGTGATATCACACAAGATATCACAGGTGATATCACAGGTGATATCATTGGAGATATCACAAGTGATATAAACTCTGATATCACACATGCTATCACCGGTAATATCACACATGATATCACAGGTGATATCAACGGTGTTATCACACATGATATCACGTGTGATATCACAAGTGAGGTGATATCACCTGTGATATCACAAGTGTTTGAGTTTCGTCAATTTGTTTATAAAGATGTGTGCTATCTTCAACCATATCTTATTTAGTTTGCTGATTAAACCATAGATATTTTTAAATCCCGCTATAAAACCTATTGAAACATGCACAATGTATCCATTAAATAGAAAAATCCACCACAAGTCTAACAAAAGTATCATAACATCTCTTGCTTTCAGTTGAACAACTTTTATAATATTTCATAATATCATAAAACACAAAAATCTTCCTAAATATTTTCAAAAACACAACCATCACATTCTTAGTTGAGTATCACAACTGATAACACATACATGATGAAGAATGTAATACTTTTCATCTTCCTTACAGTGTTATAGCACAAAAGATAAATAAGTGTCACTTACAAATATCAAAATGACACCATCTGAAAACGGACAAAAACGTATAAAATCGAATGAAAACGGACAAAAACGTTTGAAAAAGAACAAAACGTATAAAAATAGACAAAAACAAATAAAAACAGAAGAAAATGTATGAAAACGGACGAAAACGGATGAAAACGTCTGAAAACAGACGAAAACGTGTAAAAATGGATGAAAACGTAAAATGGATGACAGCGTATGAAAATGTCTGAAAATGGACGAAAACGTATAAAAACGGACGAAAATACATGAAAACGTAAAAATAAAGACAAAAACGTCTAAAAGCGGACGAAAATACATGAAAACCTAAAAAAACACGGACAAAAACGTATGAAAATGGCGAAGAACGTAAGAAAATGGACAAAACAGCGAAAACGTATGAAAGCGTAAAAGCACGTCTAAAAACGTATGAAAAATGGACGAAAACGGATGAAAAAACGAACGCGTAAGAAAATGGCAGACAAACGTAAACAAACGAAACGTGGAAACAGACGTAACGGCGATAAACGTAAGAAAACATACGAAAACGTATGAAAACAGACCAAAACGTATATAAACGAATGAAAACGTCTGAGAACAGACGAAAATGTCTAAAAACGGACGAAACGTATGAAAACGGAAAAAAAACGTCTAAAAACATACGAAAATGTATATAAACGTATGAAAACGTACGAAAACGGACGGAAACGGATGTAAACGTACGAAAAAGGATGAAATCAGACGAAAACGTAAAAGAAATGAGGAAAACATATGAATACGAACGAAAACGTATAAAAACGAACGAAAAAGTATGAATACAGATGAAAACGTATAAAAGTGGAAAAAAAAAATAAAAACATGAATAAAAAAAACGTGAATTTAAAATTAAAAAAAATAATGAAAAAACGTGAACTAAAAAAAACGTCAATTCCAAAAAAAAAAGGACATGAATTTAAAATAGTAATGTGAATTCCAAAAAAAAACGTCACCAAAAAAAAAAACCATGAATTTGAACTAGTAACGTGAATTCCAAAAAAATAAAAAATAAATAAATAAATTAATTAATTAATAAATAAGAGTAACAAAAAGACAAAGTAAAAGGATAAAAAAAAAACATGGACTTAGGTTTCCTTATTAAATCTTAGGTTTATCCCCACCGTTAGATCAAAGTAGATGGATGATGAGGATTTGTCCCTTGGTAAGCACCAAAATAAGAGTAAGCATTTGAAAATTCCTCATATTTGATGTTAGTTGTGTTTTATTTGGTGCGTGGGATGGGGATTTATATCCATGGTTTGGCAGTTACAAATTAATTAATTGGGCTCTTAAAAGTTTTTTATATAGGTTATATTAATATTGGGTTGTTACAAGTCTATAATTTAAAGACATTTAATTTTTTGCTATAACTTTTAAGTATGTGTATGATGTAAGCTATTGACTATTAATTTCCATATTAAGTAAGTGATATTGGCTGAATTTTTAAGCCTTCTAATTATAGAATAGTCCTAAATGCATTATAAGGTATTAAGATTTCCATTTAAAAATGGGTGTAGGTGATGTAGGCGTGTGGAGTAGCAGGGACACAAAAGAAAGATAAAAAAAATAATTATAGACAAGTTACCATTTCATTTGCTTACTAATTGCATTTTATTTCAAAACAATTATGTTGTGTTTTCATGTTTGTGTTTGAGCTTGGGGTGAGCGAAAAAAACGAAAAGACCGAATAAACCGAAAACCGAAACCGAACCGAACCGAAAATAACCGAATCGAACTAATAACCGAACCGAATTTGCTAAAACCGAACCGAACTACTAATTCGGTTCTCGGGTTGGATATGAGTTTGGCAGTTTGAACCGAAAATCAAACCGAAAACCGAATTCATATAAATATATATATTTTATATATATTTATATATTTTTATGTATATTTATATATAAATAAATACTATTAAAAGTTATCATAATATAATAAAATACTTTTTATGTTTGAAATATTTTTTTTGCTAAATATCTAGGTAATTATTAATTTTTTTTAAAAAAATAGTGAAATTCGGGTTATTCGGGTCAACCCAAGAACCGAACTGAATTAGAATTCAACCGAACCAAACCAAAATCTGAATTTGAATTTGGTTGGGTTCGGTTCTCGGGTTGACCTAAATTTTTTTTTTAACCAAATTAACCGTTCGAACTAACTGAATAACCCGATAACCGAACCGATCAACACCCCTAGTTTGAGCTGTCAACAAGGCCCAAGAAAAAAAAAAGAATAAGTGGGCTAAAAGTACTAGTGGGCTAAGAAGGAGTAGTGGGCTAGGACATTTGGTATAGCAATTTTTAGGTGGGTCGAGGCCCATGAGTAGCAATAGCCCGCTAAGGATTTATCCGTGTGGCCCATCAGATATTTAAGTAAAACGGTTTGACTAGCCCGATAATATATATTTGTGTTGGTACGCGTGGGAGTCCGTTTAGTTGATGTGTGAGTTACGCCACATATAGAATTGACGATTATAATTCGTTGTAAAATAAAAAAAATTGACTCGAAAATGGATAGATAAAACTTTTATTGAAATCAGTACGAGTTTACAATAGTAATAACTTTGAGAAAAATTTGACTGTCGGTGTTGCATCGGCGAAGAGATGTGGGTATTTAGCACGAATTTGGTCTTCATGCTCCCATTGTACCCCATTACTCTCTTGTAGTTCCATCTAACTTTGATAATAGGAATACGGCTTTGCTTTAATTGTTTGACATCCCAATCCATGACTTCTACTAGTTCTTCGATGAAGTTGAGCTTATCGTCAAGCTTGATCTCTCTAAGTGGAATGACAAGGGATTCATATGACAAACACTTCTTCATATTCGACACGTGAAAGGTATTCTGTACTCTACTGAGTTCCTCGGGGAGTTCAAGTTTGTATGCCACTGGACCGATCCTTTCCAGGATTTTGAATGGTCTAATGTATCTGGGATTTAGCTTTCCTCGTTTTCGGAATATGACCATTCCATTCCAAGGTGACACTTTCAACATGACTCTTTCGCCAACTTGGAATTCCACGGGCTTTCGTCTAACATCGACATAACTCTTTTGTCGATCTCTCGTAGCTTGAAGTCGTTGTCTGATTTTCACTATTTTCTCTGTCGTTTCCTGAATAATTTTAGGTCGAGTGAGTTGAACATCTCCAAATTCGGCCCAACAAACAGGCGATCGACACTTTCGACCATATAGTGCTTCAAAGGTTGCCGCCTTGACACTGGTGTGGTAACTATTGTTGTAGGAAAATTCTGCTAGCGGTAAGTGTCTATCTCAACCTTTACGAAAGTTGATCACACATGCTCGGAGCATGTCTTCTAAAGTCTGAATAATTCTTTCGCTTTGACCATCGGTCTGCGGATGATATGCAGTGCTCATGTCTAACCGGGGTACCCATAGCCTTTTGAAGTGATTGCCAAAATCTGGATGTGAAACGGCTATCGCGGTCAAAGATGATAGAAATCGTCACTCCATGTCGAGAGATAATTTCCTTCACATATAACCGTGCAAGAGTATTAATCTCGTCGGTTTCCTTGATGGGTAGAGATGTGCGGACTTGGTAAGGCAATCAATAATAACCCAAATAGTGTCAAATCCATTAGAATTTTTTGGTAGTTTAGTGATGAAGTCCATGGTGATCATTTCCCATTTCCAAACTGGAATATCTGGGTGTGTCAGTAAGCTGGAGGGTTTTTGACATTCATAATTGACTCTAGAATGCGTTGAGGGCTTTTATGCGATCTCTGCTTTTATGTTCGGCCACCAATAGATTTTCTTAAGATCTTGATACATTTTTTCAGAACCCGGATCAATGGAATATTTGATTTATGTGATTCGTGCATGATGAGATCACGAATTCCTCCGTGAAGTGGAATCCAACTTCTGTCATTAAAACACAACATTCCATCTGACCTTTTCCGGAACCCATTCTCATTTTCTGGCATACCATGAATTTTCTCGTTCAGTCGGTTCTCTTCCTTGAGTGCCTCGGTCTGAGCCTCAAGAATCTTTGATGAAAGAGGTGATTTAATTGTCATTCCTAAAGATCTCACTCTGAGAGGCTTAAGTCGCTCTTTCCTGCTCAGAGCATCTGCCACCACATTTGCCTTTCCAGGGTGATAGCGAATTTCATAATCACAGTCATTGAGCAACTCTAACCATTGAAGTTGTCTCATGTTTAATTCCTTTTTGTCTAAGATGTATTGAGGGCTTTTATGATCTGTGAATACCATGCATTTAGTGCCATACAGGTAGTCACGTCTCCATAATTTAAGAGCAAAAACCACTGCTCCTAATTCTAGATAATGAATGGTGTTGTTCTTTTCGTGAGTTTTGAGTTGTCGAAAAGCATATACGATTACTTTAATCCTTTGCATTAATACAACACCTAAACCCTGGTACGATGCATCACAATACACTACGAAGTCGTCATGTCTCCATAATTTAAGAGCAAAACCAATGTTTCTAATTCCAGATCATGAGTAGTGTAGTTCTTTTTGTGAGTTTTGAGTTATCGAGAAGCATATGCGTTTACTTTACCCCTTTGCATCAATAAAACGCCTAAACCCTGGTACGATGCATCACAATACAATACGAAGTCGTCAAATCCTTCTGGAAATGTTAAGATTGGAGCTTCACAAAGTTTCTGTTTCAAGAGTTGGAACGCGGAATTTTGATCTTCTCCCCAGACAAACTTCTTTTTTTTCTATGTTAATTTTGTCACGAATTTGGAAATTTTGGAGAAACCTTCAATAAACCTTCGATAATAACTAGCAAGGCCTAAGAATTGGCGTATTTCTGTGGGGTTTGTAGGAGTGGCCTAATTTTTAACAGCTTCGATCTTTGCAGGGTCGACGTGAATGCCTTGGCTGTCAATCACGTGCCCAAGAAATTGCACCGTTTGGATCCAGAAATCACACTTGGAGAATTTGGCATACAACTCTTCCTTTTTGAGTAATTCCAAGATAGTCTTTAGATGTTTTGCGTGCTCTTATTTGTCACGAGAATAGATAAGAATGTCATCGATGAACACGATTACAAATTTGTCGAAGTAGGGTTTGCACACTTGATTCATTAAATCCATGAATACTGCTGGAGCGTTGGTCAAGCCGAATGGCATCACTTGGAACTCTTAGTGACCGTATCGTGTGTTGGGGCAAAATATTGAGTTGATAAATACAAAACTAATGTTCAACAATAAAATATGAATGAAACATGAAGGGCTAAAATGACAAAGGATGATTCTTCAAAAAGAATGAAGATTACAGAGGATCTTTTAAAAGTTAGGAAGATTTACATTTTTTTTAATAATTATCCTTTGTAAACCCTAATTTCTCTAGTATATAAAGACACATAGGGTCGTAAGTTTAGTGTGAACAGAAAATGTAGTCGATGTGTGTCTAGGCATCAAGTCCTGTAATGAGATGCCTAGGTTTAGTGTTTTAGCCCCAAGGTAATCAAGGTTTTCCTTGATCTCTGTTATTGTTGAGTAACTGTTCTACACTTGATCACGTAGAATTGGGGCTTAGTGTGTTTTTAATAGCTGGTACAGATGATGACAAGAAAACCTTGTTAATAACAAAGTATTTTGATTATATTTCGATGTGCTTTGTATGTTCTTTGTTATTGTTATCCTAGATGTAAGATCTAATCAATCTGAGCTCTTTTTGATCAACCGGGATCCTAGAGAGGTCCTCATCCAGTTTTTTTCTCTCCACCATGGGAGTGTCAACAGGGTTACTAGAATCAAATTCAAATTTCTTTAAAATTTCATTAGCATATTTAGATTGATTTATAAAAATTCCTCGAGGACTTTGAGAAATTTGTAATCCTAAGAAAAACGACACTTGTCCCATCATAGACATTTGGAATTTAGAACTCATCGCATTTGAAAAACGGTCACATTCCATAGGATCGGTTGAGGCAAATATGATATCATCAACATAAATTTTAACATGAAGTAAATGGTTGCCTGTTTTCCGAGTGAATAACGTAGGATCAACAACACCTTTGTAGAATCCGTTTGCAAGTAGTAACTTTGACAAAGTGTCGTACGATGCCCTAGGTGCTTGCTTTAGGCCGTAAAGAGCCTTTTTCAGATGATAGATATCTGTAGGATGATCGGGATCCACAAATCCTTCTGGTTGAATGACATAGACTACTTCTTTCAACTAGACGTTTAGAAAATCAATCCTCACATCCATTTGGAAATGTTCAAACTCATCATACAACTGTGATTCTAGATCTTCTTTAGTCAATTCAGAGCCAGCAAGAAGCATTTTATCATTATCCCACACTACTTTGGCTTTAGTGTTGTGGTTGATGAGTTTGTAGTTGTCTTTGGGAAGCCCTTGAAGCAAAATATTGGAAGCTCTTATATCTTAATCATAACGATTCTTTTCATTCTCATCGAGATCATTGTAAGTATGTGGTTTGTCCATTCCAAGAGTGACAGTTCCATCATCAACAGTAGATGTAGGATCATACATAATATGTTGTTTGATGATTCGGGTGGTCTAGGATGGTGATAACGCTCAGATTGTACATGTTTCTAGTAGCGTTATGTGTGCTTTTGTATATGTTATTTGGTTATATTTGCTTGATTTTAGTGCTTAAACGCATCAAAAGATGTTTGTCTAGTGTTTATAACCAAGTGCAGGGAAACGGAAGGAAAGTAAAGAAATGTTCAGCAAATAGAAGATTCCCGTTTCAGTAAAGCAGATCAAGCACAAATAAGTATCTCAAGTACCTTTGAAGACCATAGTGATTGAAGAACCAAGTTCTACAAGATAAAGAAAGTAAAGACCAAGTTTCCGTAACTCAGGAAATCCAACCGGATCGGTTGGAAAATGACCAAAAATGCCAAAATGGCATCACCAACCGTCCGGTCGCCACCCGCAACCGGAACGGTTGGCTCTTTTGTAGAAGACCAACCAAATCGGTTGGTCCTGTAACCGATCCGGTTGGAGAAGCTGTATCTGCCAAATCTTCATCACTAAGTTTCCCCTTTGCATCCAAACGATTCTAGGTCCTTCTCTTAGTGTATTCTAGTCCCTTCCTTACTCCTTGGAGGCCAAGTTCAGCAATTAATACCATAGGCTTTGGAACTAGTATAAATAGAGGCCATTTGTGAGCATATGAGATACACACTTCAATACAAATCTCTCTACTCATCAAACAAAGCTTTTAAGCTCTCAAATTTGTCCTTAGAAGTCCAGGGAAGTTTGGAGTTCCAGAAGTTCCACATTTGGAGGCCAAATCACCAAGAAGTCTACCCCAATACTTTGGGAATCATTACTTCACCATTTGTAATCTTATTCCAAGCATTGTAAGACTTTTAATCATGTTTTCTAATGTTCAAAGTTCTGAGTTTATGTTTATGTTTGCTATGAGTGGCTAGTTTCTTTATACACTTGCTTAAATGATGTTGATTGTCATATGATTAGTTAGTGATTGTGTTAACATGTTTTAATTCAATTTCAAGTTGATTCTAAGATCCAATTGTGCTAAAGTTTCATAGTGACATTTGTTAATCAAGTTTGACTAGTTGATAGTAATTGTAGAGGTCAAAAGAACTTATTGTTATTCAACTAGTTATAATCATTTTGTATATGGATGATTGTTTTTACCCATTATTCTTGATTATTCAAAGGAACTTAGGTGTGGTTGTAATAGAAACACTTTTTGATTATCAAATTGGATTGGTTGGAAACATCTAAAAGGTCGTAAGATTAGTTGTTGAGAATCAATTGTGGCCTTTTGTCTATGACCGGTTACCTTTTGTATTGACCATTTATTAAGCAATTTGATGAAACAAGTGGATGTTTTTGTGTTTAAGTTTATGTATGTAGACTTATGAAACTTGAATTGATCTTGAATTGATTTGTTAAACGTAATGCTTGTTTTTATGAACTAAAATCTTGACGAAGGTTTAACTTGTAAGAACAATAGATTAGTACACCAACTAATTATCATAACCAACATGTTAAGAGGTTAACACAATCACATTAATCTATGATATGAAACTAGTTTAAGCAAGTGTAGTTTTTAATCATCTGAATTTCATTATATCTATTTGCTTTGTTATATGTTTTGGATAGAATCTGTTGATTCAAACTTGTGTTTAGATTCACTCAAATCCCTGCGAACGATCCCGACTTACCTTCATAATCTTGCTATAACGGACAAGTATACTTGCTCGTATGTGCTATTAGTAATATTGGTAATTCACCTTTTATAAATTTAAAACTTGTACACACGTAGCACATCAAGTTTTTGGCTCCGTTTCCGGGGATTTGATCGTGTTTCAGAAAGTTTTTGAATCCCCTTCAGTCGATTCAACCCAAATTTTTCTCTCAGAAACTTCAACCGTATCCGGTTGCCATTCAACCGAACCGGTTACGTTTTTAACCCATACCACACTGATCTAACCGATCGGTCGCAACCCGCAACCGATCCGGTTACCCCATCTGTCTCAAGGAAAACTGTTTTCGTTGTTTGTCTGTGTGTTTAGATATTTCCTGGATTCTCTAGGGCATTGTATGAACACTCGAGCAGCGGGAATAGAACCTATTACACCTCTTACCAACCCTGAACGTTTGATTCGAAGAAGAAGAAGAGCACTTTTCATACCATTGGAAAATCGTGTACCAAGAGTACCAAACCCACCATTTGATAACCTCGTAGAAGCCAAAGTTGTTTACAACCCTTTCACCAATTTACCTTTCCCCATGGCGGACGATCAACCCATGTGGGGAACCAACCGAGCTGTAGCGCCAACCCCCTGAAGTGCTATTGTTGCTGTCAACCTTGGTGACAACTTCACCGTGAAAGGACATCACCTTTCTATGATCAAAGACCGTCAATTCGATGGCCGTGCGTGGGCCGATCCGCACAAGCACATAGCCGAATTCATCGAAATTTGCGGCATGTTCCGTTATGGCGACACCGATGTCAATGCCATCAAACACAAGCTTTTTCCATCATCACTCGCCGGAGATGCTAAAGTATGGTACAATGAATTAACCCCAGGAATTATCAACACTTGGGAGGAGATGAGGCAAGATTTTGCAAGCCGATTCTTTCCACCTGCCATGTTTGATCGATTAATGGAAGAAATTCGTGCTTTCACACAGAATCCAAACGAATCACTTGTCGAAGCTTGGCTTTCAATGAAAGATTTGCTTCGTAGTTGTCATGGACATGGACTATCCAAAGGAACCATTATCCAAATCGTTTACCATGGACTAGATGAAATCTCTCAAGGCATCCTTGATGCTGGAGGAATTTTTCTCTATAAGACTCCCAACGATGCACATCAATTGCTCGAAGATAGAGTACTTCTCAAACTCGATTTGTCCAAAGATTCCAAGACTAAACCTCTCCGAAAAACTGTTGCTTTTGTCGAAAACACCGATACCTCAAAACTCATGGAGAAGATGGAAGCCTTAACTTTAAAAATCGACTCGCAATACAAAGATATCAAGGATGAAATGAAGGAAATGCGAGACGGATGCAACAATTATGGAGGAAATCATCCATCATCCGAGTGCGACGATAAGCCTATGGGTGTACCAAACGAAGGAGAAGCGAATTACGCCCAAGGAGGATACCGTGGAGGAGGATATCGTAGTAACTATTACGGTCGAAATTCTGGAAATTGGCAAGATCGCCGACCAAGGGATGACAACCGTGATTCTCAACCACGAACTGAAAATCCACCACCACAAAACCCCGACAAAAAGATGGAAGAAACCGAATTCGAGAAAACCATGAGAGAATTCGTGGCTAATAAAAAATCTGCAAATTATTTTATCAAAAATCAATTTTTCAATCTCAAAGCCAAAGTTGAGCAAGGACAGAAAAATCATCAAGCATCTATCCAAGATCTTGAAAAAAAGTTTGGCAGAATTTCTGACCAACATTCCTCTAGACCCTCTGGTTCATTGCCAAGTAACACCCAATCCAACCCAAACCATCATCAATGATAAACGTATCGTCCACCACAAACAAGAAATGAGCATATCAATTCTGTCTTCACAAGAAGTGGTCTTTCGTACGATCCACCACCAAATCCTAATGAAAATACTCCTATTACCAATGATAGTGAGGATGAAGCCGAGGAACCAAACACAACCCAAACTACCAAAAAGAAAACCACCCCATCTGTCAAGGCGTATACACCAAAAATTCCTTATCCTCAACGCCTGAAGAAAGAAAAGATGGAAGAGCGTTATCAGAAGTTCATTGAAATAATCAAAGAGGTTAGACTCAATGTTCCTCTCGTTGATGTCTTAGCCGGAATTCCCAATTACGGGAAATTCTTGAAAGAACTTCTTAATAAAAAAAGCAAGCTAGAGCACATATCAGCTACCTTCCTCAACGAAGAATGCTCAGCTATTGTTCAAAACAAGATTCAACCAATGCTCGGAGATCCTGGGATCTTTCTTATTCTATGTACTTTCGGGAATAGTATTAAATGCGATGCTTTAGCCGATCTTGGCGCGAGTATCAATTTGATGCCTTATTTGCTTTATTCCAAGTTGTGCAACAACAACCTGAAACCAAAAAAAATGAGCATTCGATTAGCAAATCATTCCTATCAATATCCTGTGGGTATTGCCGAGAATATGCTTGTTCAAGTCGGCAAATTCATTTTTCCTGTAGACTTTGTAATCTTGGAAATGGAAGAAGATAGTAAAGTTCCACTCATCTTAGGAAGACCTTTCCTAAATACCGCTGATGCAATCATCAAAGTGAAAGGAAGAGAACTTAACCTTGGAGTCGGAGAAGTTCGAATCACTTTTCTAATCGATAAAGCGATGCGCTACCCACATTCCAGTGATGACACTTGTTTTAACATCGATGTTATTGATGAAGTCACTGACGAAGAATTGGACGCATTACTTAACGAATCCGATCCATTCGTGACTACTTCTGAAAAAATCAATGAAACAGAATTTGACAAAGAGTTTGATGATTTCATGAAAGTAGAATTCGAAGGAGATAACTCAGAAGAAGAAGAAATGGAGGAAGAGGAAGAAAACTTTGAAGAAATAACTTTCAATGACGAGATGCGAATTAAATCCTCTATCGAAGAACCACCCACAGATCTCGAACTCAAACCTCTCCAAGATCATATTGAATATGCTTACTTGGAGGAAAACTCACTTCTTCCATATAACAACTCGTAAATTTTCCTACTGATTTTTCGCGGCTAGATTTTTCTTTCTTTCTTTTCGATCTATAATCGTGACCAGTTACAGCTTAAATATAAAAATAAACTAGCATGTGACACACGGTAAATTTTGCACTCATAATTAAATAATAAATAGTAATTTATTATTACTACGCCTAGTCATTTAGCATGCATAAGCCTTGCCTGATCATTTGAGTAGATAACTCACATACAGTAGCCTATTGCATTACTTTTGCATTCATTTCATTATATGAATATTGTGTTATTGTCTTATGATTAAATTGTAAGACGAGAGGTTATCTCATTTTCTCCAGTGACTGACACTGCACGCGTACCGACACTATGATAAGGGCAAATAAAACAAATGACAAACGTCTGTAATGGAAAATAAGACCAATACAATAATGTTTCAGAAGAGTACCTATAAGATATTACATTGTAAAAATTACCAAACTTTAATACTTCAGTCACTGTATCGTACCCGTAGAACACCAAAAATGTACAAGACAATTTAATTTACTCATTACACCTAACAAATTATACATACTCTATTAATAAAACAATACAAAAATTTGTTTAGAAAAGTAAATAAATAAACTTATCCCATATTATTTCCTTGGAAAATCCGCCCCCCTCCCACCTTATTTTGTCGTTTCTGTTTGTCCTCCCTACCCACACGTTTCTTTTCTCAAATTGGAGATAACCCCAAACTCCATATCCCCTAAGAAGACACATCTTCATCTACTAACCTCCCATTTTAGTCCATGTCAACGCAAATCCAAAGGAGATGGCTAAAAAGGGATGGTGGGAACACCTCTTTCATCATCACCCTCTCTATAAACTACTTTGATGTAAACTTTTGTTCCCCAAACATACTCCTGCCATGGTTGAGCCGCACGAAATTCAGAGTCATGCCACAAACCAACAAAACTTGTCAAAGTTGATTGAAAGATTAACTAAAATGGTTATCAATCATCTTTTGAGGAAGGAAAGTTTGGTCAAAGGCAACTCTTGTGTCTTCCTTTTTACTCCTAGCCGAGACCTCCCAAGAGAGTCACACTTTAAATCCCACCACAAAAGGATAAGAAAGCTCTAAGGAGTGAGGAAACATTGCTTGTGTTTTGCTCAAGGTCGATTGGGATTATTGGCGGTGATAGACTCTTGGGTTGGCCTTCGGATTTATTGTCATCATCTTCGTTTGTAAGAAGTTGTTTCAACCTTATACTTTGTTAAAAAAATTTATGAACCTAGTAGTTAATGATAGTAAATTGATAAGAATCTTGAATGTTTGTTGAGCACCTTGGGTATCGACGAATAATTAGTCATGTTGGGAATAAATTTTGTCATTTGTTTGTTGTTAATATTCTGTCTAGGGTAAAGTGAAACAAGAAAACTAGAAGTTAAGAGTCACATTGATGTAGAATATGAAGCTTGTTGTTAATCTGTTGTTATCAAATCTACTACCGTCGACCTTATAATGAAAAGTGCTATGCGAGATACCCCCTAAAACGTTGTCAAGACTTGCGTTATAGTGTCGCTTTGAAATTTAATTTGGTCATTTATCTTGTCGAGGTAAAATCTGTGAAGAGGTAAGTATAGTCAAAATATTGTCCCTGCTTAAAACCATCATCTGAACATTAGTTCATCAAGACACCTTACATGCTGGATTTCTAACTGGGAGCCTTGTGTCGAAATTATTGTGTCGGCCTAAGAAGGGAACCAAGTTGGGTAGTACTCAACTACCATGTGGTTTCGTCACACCTTGCTTGTACTTGCCGTCAATGGTTTAGTCAAGTCTTGTGAGAAACAAATCTCATTCATAGTCAACTTCTTTTCGTTAACCTTTTTTTCCCTAAGTACAACTTGCCATCAAAATAAAAGTGTTTTGAAAATGTATAAGTCGACAACCCCATTTTTTGGTAGTACCATAGTAATGGAGTCATGATCACTAGTCGAAGTTTCGGCTTCACAAGTTGGAGCGTGAACGAACAAGTGACTCGAGCCATGTTACTCACGTTATGCTTGATAACCAAAGATGTGAACATTTGCAATAAAAGTCTAGAAATGAGTAATTTTCCTAAAACTGGATTAACACAAACTGAAGTAAAGTGGTTGGACCAGTCCTCTTCCCTCGTGCAAATACCCCATCGAGCCCAGGCCCAAAAACTTGGTACCTTATTGGTATTCGAATCTGGGCCACAACCCATGGAAAACTTGGGGAGTCCATTTGAGTGTCTAAGCATGACGCAAACCAGGAAACAAATAAACCAAACTCATTTCCCCCACCTTCCTCTCTTTCATCTTGTACACATTGTCTTAACGTCGTAAAACTTAATACAAATAAGCAAGTGCTAGAGTATTACTACACGAAAACAAACGGTGAAAATATAATTTACATGAATAAAGAATACATCAAAGTTGGACGTCAAATGAACTCGGTTAAACATGACTATGTCAAGCACCTTACTAGTCGGAGTTATAAATATTACGAACCTGATTTTGATAAATAAATAAAAACCACCATATCATTTTATCGTTTAATAAATTCGATAGACTTCAAATTTAATTCACATATCTTCTAAATACAATTAGAAAAATAAACAAACTAATATTGCTTTTGACAATATTATTAAGTGTCAACCCAAATGAGCGTATATACATTTTATATACCAATAGAACACCATGATTTTCTTTTCTTTGAAACAACTCTAATGTCGACAACATCATTTTAATGTCAACGCGAAAAGTATATATACTTCGTATACTTACTAGTAAAATCATTTTAATAACTTTTACAAACTAAAGTTTAGTGTTATTGCAATTATAAAAACAATTGAACTACTTTAAGTAAGTGATACTTAAAACAATGAACTGAAACATTGCCCTCCTTATCTAGGTCGCGTGTCGGTGCCGCTTCAAAACATTCACTAAATCCCACTTTTGGATTGCGCATTTGCTAAGGTGAGTTTATAGCCCCACTTTTGCTCTTATTTACTTGCTTTATAAAACTATGGGGTGAGAAACATGCAAAACTCTTTTCGGACCTGAAACTAAAAACACTATTATGTGAAACAACCTTGAATCCCACTATGCTACCGTCAATTCCCTTTGGGGAAGCGCGATTGTTATGAATAGATCTATTGGGGATGACACCCCCGTTCGAGTTTGACCGGATAGGCAAACGTCGAACGTATATCATATCGACTACAAGTGTACTGGAAATACGCTTGCCGGGCCCTTATATATAATGCTTCTAGATGCATGCACACTGTCGTAGTTTCTGTTGCATGAGCTTGGTACTAGCATAATAGATTTTTATTGAATATGGTATCATTCACGGAGATGCTTATATGTACAACTATGGTCCAACTTGATTTCTTAAACTTAAACCTATGAACTCACCAACCTTTATGTTGACATTTTAGCATGTTTTTCTCAGGTTTACTTATTGGCGTGGGCAATGGCAAAGGCATTCGTTGAAGACTGGAATCCGAAGTGTTTCCAAACATTCTAATACAATTTTAATGGGATAACATATATTTTTATGGGCTTTACTTCCGCACTTTGAAACAATGATGTAAAACCATTTCTTAAATTAATATATCTTGTGAAAATGGAATAAAATTTCCATTCTTTATTACCTTGTGTTATGTATATTGATTTAGTAGCACCCCATGACCCGAACACTTCCGCTGTGAAATTTTGGGGGTGTTACATTCCAGTAGTCATATCTTCATTGCTCGAGGATAGTGAGAAAGAGAGTTTAATTTCTGTACTCAAAAATCTCAAACAAGCTTTCACATGGAAAACATCCGACATTCCAGGAATTAGCCCTGCAAACACATAATCAATTTTGAAGAAGGGATTAAACCTGTAGTAGAACGTCAACGTCGACTCAATCCCAACATGAAAGAAGTTGTTAAAAAGGAAATCATAAAAATTCTCGATGCTGGTATCATTTACCCAATTGAGGATAGCCCTTGGGTAAGTCCTGTTCACTGTGTTCCCAAGAAAGGAGGAATGACGGTTGTGACTAATGAATGGAATGAACTAGTTCCAACTAGAACTGTCACTGGCTGGCGCGTTTGTATTGACTATCGGAAATTAAACAAAGCCACCAAAAAAGATCACTTTCCACTCCCGTTCATGGATCAAATGCTTGAAAGACTAGCAGGAAATAAATTCTTTTGTTTCCTCAATGGATTTTCAGGATATTTCAAAATTCCAATCGATCCTAACGATCAAGAAAAGACCACTTTCACTTGTCCTTTTGGAACCTACGCATATCGGCGTATGCCTTTTAGTCTTTGCAATGCACCTGCGACTTTTCAAAGGTGTATGATCGCCATATTCCAAGACATGCTAGAAACCTCCATGGAAGTTTTCATGGATGACTTTTCAGTCTTCGGAGACTCATTTGAAGCTTGTCTTTCTAATCTTGATAAAATGCTCGAAAGATGCGAAGCTGCACACCTTGTCCTTAACTGGGAAAAATGTCACTTCATGGTGACCGAAGGAATTGTGCTTGGCCACAAAATCTCCAGTGCAGGAATGGAAGTAGACAAAGCAAAGGTCGACGTTATCTCAAAGCTTCCACCACCAACTAACGTCAAAGCCGTTAGAAGTTTTTTAGGACATGCTGGTTTTTACCGCCGATTCATCAAAGATTTTTCAAAAATATCTCGTCCGATGACAAAACTTCTTGAGAAAGAATCCATCTTTGACTTCAATGTTGATTGCATAAAAGTTTTTGAAACATTGAAATCTCAACTAACTAGTGCTCCGATCATGGTTTCATCTAATTGGTCACTACCCTTCGAACTTATGTGCGACGCAAGCAATTTTGCTGTTGGAGCCGTCTTAGGCCAACATGAAGGAAAACACTTTCGGCCTATATATTTTGCTAGCAAGACACTGAATAGTGCTCAGCAAAATTATACCGTCACCGAAAAGGAATTACTGGCCGTCGTTTTTGCATTCGACAAATTTCGATCCTACCTTGTGCTCTAAAAAACAGTCATTTTCACTGATCATTCAGCACTCAAATATCTGTTCACCAAGCAAGATGCTAAACCGCGTCTTATTCGATGGATTTTGCTACTCCAAGAATTTGACATCGAAATCAAAGATAAGAAAGGAGCAGAAAATCTTGCTGCTGATCACTTATCTCGTCTTGAAAACCCCGATCTTGAGGAGTTAAAAGAAGAAGAAATCGATGATTATTTCTCCGATGAAACTCTCATGACCATCGATGGAACTGACGATCCTTGGTTTGCTGACTTTGCGAACTATCTCGCTGGAGGAATTCTCAGAAAAGGTTTAACTTATGCTCAAAGAAGTAAATTCTTTTCGGAACTAACATACTATTTTTGGGAAGAGCCATATCTTTTCAAAATGTGTCCTGACGGAATGATCCGAAGATATGTTTCTGGTTCCGAAACCCGTAAGATTCTTGACGAATGTCATCATGGCCCAACTGGGGGACATTATGGTCCTTCCACCACAGCTAAAAAAGTTTTTGATGCAGGATTCTATTGGCCAACAATATTCAAAGAAGCACATACACTTGTTCAAAATTGTGACGCTTGCCAAAGAACAACCAATCTTTCGCGAAGAGATGAAATGCCATTGACAAGCATCCAAGTGTGTGAAATATTCGATATTTGGGGAATAGATTTCATGGGACCTTTCCCTAAATCCCACAAATTCGAATACATTCTCGTTGCTATAGATTATGTGTCCAAATGGGCAAAAGCTGAAGCTTTACCAACGAACGATGCTCGTGTCGTCGTTAATTTCCTCAAAAAGCTTTTCGCTCGTTATGGAATTCCCAAGGCCTTGATAAGCGATCGAGGAACCCATTTCTGTAACCAACAAATGGAGAAAACCATGAAAATATATGGAGTTCATCACCGATTCGCGACTGCCTATCATCCACAAACTAGTGGGCAAGTTGAAAATACCAACAGAGCTCTCAAAAGAATACTAGAGAAAACAGTGAAGGACAATCCTTCAGTGTGTGCAAAGAAACTTGACGATGCTCTGTGGGCATTTCGTACGGCTTATAAAACTCCAATTGGCACGACTCCTTACAGACTCTTGTATGGGAAGACTTGTCATTTGCCGTTCGAAGTTGAACATCGTGCTTACTGGGCTCTCAGAAACTGTAACACCGATCTCTAAATAGCTGGAGAAAAGAGATTCCTGCAATTGCACGAACTCGATGAATTAAGAATCCGAGCTTATGAAAATTCCAAACTGTATAAAGCTAGAACAAAAGCTTAAAAGCTACGAGTTCGAAAAGAATTCAAAGCCAGAGATAAAGTTCTGCTCTTTAACATGAAATTCAAATTCAAAGCTCCGAAATTACAACCAAAATGGTTTGGACCATATATCGTTAAACATGGATATCCATCCGGGTATGTCGAACTCTATGACAAACAGGGTGGAAGTTTCATTGTTAATGGGCACCGAATCAAGTTATATTATGACAAGGAGCAAACGAATGAAGTTCCAGTTGCAATAGTTTCCCCTGAAAATGAATTCGAAACAATCACTTTTATAGCACCATTTCCAGGAAGAATCCCACAAATTGTTCCTTGGAAACCATCTGCTGAGTTCGTCTGGGATGATATTGAAGCTACTGGTGAGAAATTCATGTATATCCCCGAACTTTTCAAAATGTTCAAGGCTACTTCTATGGCCAAGTGAATTCGGGAAGATTCGAGTCAGGCTGATGACTCGGTAATAAAACAAGCGCTTCTCGGGAGGCAACCCGTGTGTTTCAGATTTGATTTTTTGTGGTCAATCCCCAAAGTTTAAACCTTTTGCTGAACTTAAGTGTGGGGGGTGCCACCTTTTAATAAAACCTTTTGTTTGTTTATAAGATTTTGTGCAGGTAATGATTTCTCCAGTGGACGCTAGGAATGAAGAAAAGAATTTTAAGCTGACAAACTCATTGACATATCTGGTTTCATCTCTATTTTCCCTATTTCTATACTTTGAAGTTCGTTTTTCACATTGAGGACAATGTCTAACTTAAGTGTGGGGGGTGAATAGGAAAAATTAGAGTTTTCATGCTTAAATTTTAAATTTTGTTTGCCCTTGTGATCTAGTTGTTTTCACGCATATAGGATAATATATTAGAATAACTGGATCAAACCACTGGTAAAACTGGTAGTATTTGAAACTTCGAGATGTGTTCCGATTACTATTGCAATCCATTCTGGGATCGATAAACATTTGCTAGCACATATTATAACCCTTTCCACTAAAATTGTGAGGATTTAAAGCCTGTTCTATAAAAGCATACATCTTTTATGCTTGGATCTTTTGCTATGAGTGTGCCGGTTATTTTATTTATTCTCGAACTTGTACTTGTAAATCATGACCAGACCGCAGTGATATCGCATTCGTGCGGTATAAGTAAATTCGTGTGATAAAGAGGCGTCTTAGGATTTAACCCAAATGGCCTTCCATTTTACATCTAATGATATATTAGCTAGCCACATCGGTTAGTTAACCACCCACATGGACCCATTTTGTAGTGCTCATTTTTAGCACTAGATACCCCTAGTTCCCTCTGAGCCATCCTTTTTATTTCTGCTTCACCCAAGAAAATACAAAAAGATTTTACACTTTAAACCTGAGCCTAACCCTTATCAATGTCTAAACGGTTGGTTGTTAGTCGCCTGGAAAGTGAAGATTGTTCAAATGATTATGAGTACCACATCTTGTGAGATTGATTGAGCCATTTCATTAAAGTTATTGAGTTAAAAAAATGTGTTGAAAGTATGGAAATAATAGCCAATGTGCTATGATCGAAGAACAATTGTCATGGCAAAGCAAAAAGCTGTGGAAAGCGGAAAAGAAGAAATTGAAGCTATAATCATTTATTGGTTCGTGGATTGTTTGGTAGCTAGCAACACGGGTATTAGACTTGATTTTATTTTTATTTTAACACCAATTTCAAAAACATTTCCATGCCTTATCCATACCCTTAACCCGAAGCCTGTCATTATAACCTGAATAAAAGTCCTCTTTAGATGTTTTTACTTGGTGCTCATGCCACGTCGGTGGAGTTTTGTTTCTTGTACAAGCTTATGGTAATAATCTAATCATGACTGAGAAATGAATGTGATTTATCTTGTTACTCCACTAAAAAATGAGTGATTGAGTGAATTATATTTCGTTCCTTTTTCGTGAGGTGTTTTGAAATGTTAATCATGCAAGAAAATCATTGGATATTGTCAAACATCTTGGTGTTTCACCTTTTTAAAGCATAATTGATGAATCTTCTCTCTTATTTATACTTGGTTGATTTGCATCACATTTTTCATAATCACGATCTTGTACCAGTGGATGTTTGTCCTAGATTTTCTTGAGGGCAAGCAAAGTTTAAGTGTGGGGGAATTTGATAACGCTCAGATTGTACATGTTTCTAGTAGCGTTATGTGTGCTTTTGTATATGTTATTTGGTTATATTTGCCTGATTTTAGTGCTTAAACGCATCAAAAGATGTTTGTCTAGTGTTTATAACCAAGTGCAGGGAAACGGAAGGAAAGTAAAGAAATGTTCAGCAAATAGAAGATTCCCGTTTCAGTAAAGCAGATCAAGTACAAATCAGTATCTCAAGTACCTTTGAAGACCATAGTGATTGAAGAACCAAGTTCTACAAGATAAAGAAAGTTAGGACCAAGTTTCCGTAACACAGTAAATCCAACCGGATCGGTTGCGAGTGCAACCAGATCGGTTGGAAAATGACGAAAAATGCCAAAATGCCATCACCAACCATTCGGTCACCACCCGCAACCGGAACGGTTGGCTCTTTTGTAGAAGACCAACCGGATCGGTTGGTCCTGTAATCGATCCGGTTGGAGAAGCTGTATCTGCCAAATCTTCATCACTAAGTTTCCCCTTTGCATCCAAACGATTCTAGGTCCTTCTCTTGGTGTATTATAGTCCCTTCCTTACTCCTTAGAGGCCAAGTTCAACAATTAATACGCTAGGCTTTGGAACTAGTATAAATAGAGGCCATTTGTGAGCATATGAGACACACACTTCAATACAAATCTCTCTACTCATCAAACAAAGCTTTTAAGATCTCAAATTTGTCTTTAGAAGTCCAGGGAAGTTTGGAGTTCAAGAAGTTCCACATTTGGAGGCCAAATTACCAAGAAGTCTACCCCAATACTTTGGGAATCATTACTTCACCATTTGTAATCTTATTCCAAGCATTGTAAGACTTTTAATCATGTTTTCTAATGTTCAAAGTTCTGAGTTTATGTTTATGTTTACTATGAGTGGCTAGTTTCTTTATACACTTGCTTAAATGATGTTGATTGTCATATGATTAGTTAGTGATTGTGTTAACATGTTTTAATTCAATTTCAAGTTGATTCTAAGATCCAATTGTGCTAAAGTTTCATAGTGACATTTGTTAATCAAGTTTGACTAGTTGATAGTAATGGTAGAGGTCGAAAGAACTTATTGTTATTCAACAAGTTATAATCATTTTGTCTATGGATGATTGTTTTTACCCATTATTCTTGATTATTCAAAGGAACTAAGGTGTGGTTGTAATAGAAACACTTTTTGATTATCAAATTGGAATGGTTGGAAACATCTAAAAGGTCGTAAGATTAGTTGTTGAGAATCAATTGTTGCCTTTTGTCTATGATCGGTTACCTTTTGTATTGACCATTTCTTAAGCAATTTAATGAAACAAGTGGATGTTTTTGTGTTTAAGTTTATGTATGTAGACTTATGAAACTTGAATTGATCTTGAATTGATTGGTTAAACGTAATGCTCGTTTTTATGAACTAAAATCTTGACGAAGGTTTAACTTGTAAGAACAATAGATTAGTACACCAACTAATTATCATAACCAACATGTTAAGAGGTTAACACAATCACATTAATCTATGATATGAAACTAGTTTAAGCAAGTGTAGTTTTTAATCATCTGAATTTCATTATATCTATTTGCTTTGTTATATGTTTTGGATAGACTCTGTTGATTCAAACTTGTGTTTAGATTCACTCAAATCCCTGCGAACGATCCCCGACTTACCTTCATAATCTTGCTATAACGGACGAGTATACTTGCTCATATGTGTTATTGGTAATATTGGTGATTCACATTTTATAAATTTAAAACTTGTACACACGTAGCACATCACATGGTGATAGTATAAGAATGCCATGTTTAGAGAGATGAAGAGAGTAGAGAGGGAGTTCAAACAAAAAAGAAAAGGCTAGATTGAAAGAAGCTCCACCCCTTCCAAGGATGGAAGGGGTATTTATAGTTACAGACTACACATCCTCTTGTTGGATTGTGGATCAGGAATACAGTGGGTAAAGACCCGTCCTTCCTCCACGGTGTTACTCTAAACTAATCTACGCTACTAACTAACTAATTAACTATTAAATGACGTAAATAATGATATGTCTACGAGCTAACATATGCTAGACTATAATTGGGATGACCGGCACTTCCAATTGGAATTTCCAATTCCTAACAATCTCCCCCTAAGGGAGGTCACCCCATGAAATACATTTTGCATCCTAGCATTATATCTTTGTCTTTAGTTCTGAGCTCGTAGACTTCAATTCTTCAATTTCCGCATACTTTGTGCTTGAGTAGCAATTCTTCAAAGTCCGCATACTTTGTACTTTTAGTAGAGGTCTTTGATCTGATCCACATCTTTGATGATCTTCGAGCTTTCTTTGAGATCATCAGCCACAGTAAATCTCTGGATCACCCTTTGTAGTGTTGCCTTCATGTGATGTTGTGACTTTTGGACCGACATGCTCACACTTTCTGGATCATGACATCTTTTCATCAGAGTAGCAGAAGCATCTTTGTATATCTTTGAATGTCATGATTTTCTTCAATTAAGTGTAAATAGTGAGAGCATGCGGCTTTGAATTGAATTATCTATATCGATAAGCTGCAACCGTCCAATGTTCATGCAAAAAACATTTAGCACTAAAACACACGGAAGTGTCATTGTTCACTTTCGTTGAATACAGTTGCAAGAACTACGGTTCCCCGTTGATCAGTATAAATACTACCTGTGATCAGGTAGAATTCCGAAGAATCTCCTTGACAGGGTTTCGCAGCTTGATCTAGCCGTTCTCAAACCGGAGCGTCCCAAAGTAGACAACACGGAGTGAGTGAACCAGCGAATTGAGATTCACTGATTGATGAAACATTGATTTGAAAACAATCGCCTATTGCTTAGAAGAAAGAGTTTTGCAATACGACGAAGGTTTTATGAGAAAGATCAATTTTCAATCATAAATACTTTTTGTATTTGAAAAGAGTACACATTCGATGTGCTAGAGAAAAAAAGAGATTCGCACATCGAACGGTTTTTCCAAAAGTATTTTTTCAATCAGAGATACTTTTTGTGTTTGAAAACATGAATACACATTCGATGTGCTAGAGAAAACAAGATTTGCACATCGAACGATTTTTCCAAAAGTATTCGTCAATTCATTTCTTGGACCAAGGTTGATTCAAGAGTGAATTGCCCCATTGTTTCTATCTAGTTGTCACAAGTTTGATCTTTAGAAAAGATCTCACATGTCACCCACCAAGAGCTTGTTTGATGTTGGCTCTAGAAGGATTTCCATCTTCATTGTGAATATTTTTTACATATCACTCGGATGTTCTGGCAATACCACAAGGATAATGCGTAGGACTCTCAATGTATACTTACTTCCCACATTGTGTGAAACAGAAAGTCTTCATTAATACTGTGTCCTAATGAGATTTTGTGGATGATCTCTTGGCTCTAGACTCAATTGTTCACATTTGGTTCCTATGCCGGAGACTAGGGAGAGGGTGTCCTTCTTCAATATCAACAATCTCTAAGAGAAAGTCGATAGATTATGTAGGTTCCCCGTGAGAATGAAACAGGCCCATTTAAGAGGAACTTGAGTAGCTTGGGAAGTTTAGTGCAGTGCTTCACTGGGTCCATGACGTCTTGTCTTCAATACCGGCGTTACCTTAGTAACAACCAGTAGCATATGAATTGAACCCGGTTTCTGCCCTAAGGTTGAATTGTTGGAGGGCTATTTCATTTCACCATTTTCACATTCATTTATTTTTCATTCTTCAACCCCTTCAAAGCTTACCAAGACTTCATTACTAGAACCTTGTTGGGTTTATTCCAGTTCTAGCTCTGTCTCAGTCGGCACTCTTCCCGTATTCTCATTTTTCTCCTTTTTTCATCATACCTAAGGACTCTACACTATCTAGTGGATTGTCCCTGGGTAGATCCCTCCGGATCTGGCGGGATCGTGGGAACTAATATCTAACCTAACCATCCTTATAACACCATGCATAAAGTAAATTGGTCGGTCTTTTGGTATTGTTCTTTCCTTCTTGAAACCAATTGAAAAATCATTTGGAAAATTAATCAAGGTACTTGTGATATTATATCAAAGCATTTGGTACCTTAATTGTTTTTGATCATTTAGAAATGCTCCCCCTCAACATGTGCATATGATATTGAAATTATTTGGCACATGGAGGCAAAAGGACTTTGAAATATTTTCTTGATCACAATTTATTAGGAAAAAGCCATTTGATTTTTCCGTAGATTCTCCCCCTCAAAATGTGCGATGGATATTTGAAATCATTTTACACATAGAGGAAGGTGGTTTTCGAAGAACGTCTACGATCACATTTGCCATTGAGAAACCGTTATTAAATCAATCAAGGTACTTATGTTGAAACATAGAAATCTTTGTACCTTGAAAGTTTATTTTCTTTTGAAATGCTCCCACTCAATATGTGCTTCGAGATTCGAAAGCGTTTAGCACATATAGGAGAGCAGTATGCACATTTGAATCAAAATGATCACCTTTTATCAAATTTCATTATTAAATCACAAATTCTCATCCGATCAAAAATATCAAACCCTTTGAGATTTTGGATCTCAATTGATTTAAATCATTTAAAAGATTTTCGGGAAAGACGTGACATGATTTAATTTTGAAATAGACTGATAAGGATAAAATTTAGACAATAAAGATTGTTAGTGTCAGGTATGATAGTTTTAAGAGATCTTTAAGTAAAATAAAACAATTTCACAATCAAACAAGAACAGAAAAATTTCATTTTGAAAGACCTTTGAGTTTTAAAGAAAATCATACCATGACATAACATTAAATCTTTAGATCACCACTTTATTTCGTACAATTGAACTTTGATTCACTTGATGATATATTGTTTGAAAATATTTAACTTGAAATCACTCTCCCCCTCAATTGATGACCATAGTCTTTGATTGAGTGACTTATGTTTTATCAAAATGAAATCCGGTTGATTTGCATAATTTAAGCCCAATTTATTTTCAAAACAATATTTTTCCATTTTTAAAACAATATTTTTCAAAAAATTGTTTAAAAATGGTATCATCACTATTATCCCTGCACAAAGATACGTTAGATGGATAAGCTGCTTTTGTTGTTGTTGCTGAAGGTTGGAAGAAAACCGTCTGCTGATGCAGTGAGACCTCTGACGTTGCATTTGTCATGCCAACTCTCCATAGAGGTCCAATTAAGCTCCGTTTCTTCATTTGTTGACCCAAGAAATAGTTGCCCTTTCCTTTCGGCATCCAATCATCTTCTATTGTGGGATCCGGATCGGGAACATTCTTATAAACCATCTTATCTGCATACGTTAGTCAACACAAACATATATATGGTGGTCGACAACACCCAAACAACAATCGACTAATTCAAGTCAATCCTACATATCAATCCGATCATCTAAAGCATGGGAATAATGTGTTTATCAAACTATAGTCATCTAAACCTAACAATCAAATCCTAGATTCCTAGTCCTTCAACATAGGCAAACATCTTTGTCAGTTAAGCACGTAGGATGATTAGATAAGCCCGATAGATGATATAAATTTGAAAGCATTCTCCCCCTCAATCAACGACTCATTTCATAAAAAGTTTTAAATAAGCTGAAGTCATTGATTGGGTTTTGAAAATTTATGAGACCTTGATTTTGATTGATTTTAAAGCAACTCATTTACCACCATTTTGTTAAAACAAATATTTTTCTGAAGAATTTTAGAAGGAAAAATATTTGAGTAGGAATAGCAGTCCTTCGACATACTTTCCTCATTATGTATTAGGATAATTGCACGAAATTTTTGAAAAATGGTTTAGCGCATCACTTTCCTTCCTTGAAGAGCGGGTTGCTATCTGAAATAATAGCAAACCATGGTTTAAGCACGGGTTACAGTCTGAAATAACTGCAAGCCATATTTTGAGACATGTTTAGAAAAAGAATATTTACACCTTATGCTCGAACTTCATCTATGGTCCCATGCCATTATTGAATGACATTTCTAAGACCGTAGATGTTATCGATCCCAGAAGACATGTCTTTTGAAAAACAATATTTTTGGTATTTTTCAAATTTTCTGATTTTTTATGGGTTTTTGTTGGTTTTATATTTTTCTATTTTCTTTTTGTTGGTTTTATATTTTTGTATTTTGCTTTTTGATAACTATTTACAGATAGAGTAGATGATATAGTTTAAGAAAGATGATGATACGAGTACCGAGATAAGGATATCGAACAGCCCCGTTGTAGAAGATAGAAGTCATCATCTCTTAAACATTCACCACCAAAGCTTTCGAGGCTCCTGAATTGAGAGAAATTGAACCATCTGAAAGTGATACTTTGGTAGCTTCCCCCCAAACCGAAAATCCTTTTGTTGAGCAGATTCGAAGCTCTATTTCAAGCTTACTTTAGCCAGGTGCACACAGAAGCACACCATTATCATCGATCTTGCTGCTCCTTTTAAGAATGATCTTTGTGATTCTTCGTTCGGGGTTATATCATCAACAAGAACAGAAACGTATCATCCCACGCTTGAATGACTCTTCTCAAATTTCTTTTTCACTGAAGTTTGAAGCAATCCATACCAAAAAGTTGTCAAGAGACCACTTCCCCCAAGTAGATGAAATGATGCAGTCAGTCTCTTAGAATAGAGCTTACGAACCCGAATACACATATACCCAAAGACAGAGAAACTTATAACATCAAAGTAGCAGATTAAGTCCGATAGCCAAAGAATAAACCCGATGTATACTCTTCTCTCCCCTAAAGAAAGTGTATGAAGCCCAAGAGCCCGAAGTACCCGAATATCCAAAGAGAGGATAACCGATAACATTGAAGTAGCAGGCCGAATCACTGATTATCTCTGCGGATGTCAATTCCGGAATAAGTGATTATATCTCAGAATCACTGATTAAGCTCTCAAGTGAAATAGCTGAGTGCCCCAATGTACACAATCTCTCTCCCCTGATGATTGCGATATCATCAAAATCATCACACACTTGTGTACCTCTTTTATTACCAGAAACTAACTCTTCCATCTCTTCCCCCACATAGTTGGAATAAGAACACTAAACGCCATGAGTTAAACCTTGAGTTTCTCTGCGGTAATGACGTTGTCTTCCCGAGATATCTTCAAGCACTTAGAAGTATTAAGTTCATCAAGTTTACTCGCGTTTAGATGTGTGTCTCCTTCCCCCTTGCTGGTTTTGACACTTCAGAATCAGCAACATATTTTAAGCCAAGATACTTGAAATCTTTTGAGAAGATCGCTTCAAGTCTTTGTGAGAATCAACTTGATGAAGTACAGTGTGAGCAAATCTAATTGGGAATTAAATCTGACTTATCACTCTCCCCCAATTAGTGCTCTCCCCTAAACCAACAATCTGTTTGATAAATGCTCAGATTAAGAAGAAGTCTTTAGATCGTTAAATGCAACTCGTCTTTAGTCTTCTAACAAGCAGCAGAAAATGTAGAACAGACTGTAGACTCGACATTCTTCTAGATTGTCTAGTTGGGGATCAAAAGGTTAACATCTTCTTCTAACCAAATGCATTCCCGTTAACTTATATATAGCAAATCCCCTTAACTCAAATCCCTCCCAATCAAACAAGAATAGAAAGATGTTCATCAAGGAAATCAGCCTCACAACTGGAAGCACTTTATCGTTAATCATATCGGCCCGTGAGAAGATGTCAACCAACGGCTCTTTAGAAGAAACTCCAGGTAAAGATGACCCGATAAGAAGAAGCTCGGTTCTTACATGAGTTAGGAGCCGTATGACCATATATTCTCAGAAGTAACTCAACATGCAGAATTATCACAGTTCTTCTCCCCCTTAAGAATTGCATACGGAGATGCCATTCTTAATTAAACAAGTGAATATCTTTAAAATGTAGTCTCTTCACACTTCTCCCCCTTAAAGGTAGCATATGATGTCGCCATCGTCATTATAATTTAGCAAGTGGAATAAGATTACTAGCAACGGTAGTTCGGTTCACTTGATAATTGATTGCGCATGGAAAAAGTATGAAGCATGTTGATGAGAATGTTCATTAATGAGAAGATTTCTCTTCTGCCGAAGATAATGCGCACTGAAACGTACACATTTCTTTTCTTTGAGGTACGAGGCTTGAACTGTTGTGTTCAAACGTCATAAGAAGATTTCTCTTCTTTAGAAGATAATGCGAACTGAAACGTATACATTTCTTTTCTTTATAGTACGAGGCTTGAAATGTTGTGTTCAAATGTCATAATCTCTCTCTTGTTTACCTCTCTTGGCAAAACTTGTAATCAACCCCATTATCATTCAGTAAGCTCTGTGTCATGACAGCTGATGGAGAAAACCCAATATGATGAATTTGACCCTGAAGTAAAATAACCCGAACTCGTGACTTACACTTGCACATATGTAACAAAGAGCGGTGCCGAGAGTTCATCCTCCATTGAATCTCTGAGTACTCTATACTCTTCATCCAACCAACCATCAAGTATAAGACGTACATCACCTCTTGAAACTCTACAATTAAATGTGACACTGAGCACTACAACGTAACTCCTTAAAGTGATAGTTATTTTGTGGTGGTAAGAGCCCAATTCCCCTAAGTGGTAAAAGAAAAAGAAAAATCACCCAAAAATAACTAGATTTCCAAGTCTCCGTTTTTGAAAATATTAAAAGCTCGAACAAGGATCTCGAATAATCTTCATCCAACCATCCCCGATACCTTCAGATACTAAGTACACTCGCCCGTGATATTTCACTTCAACCTCAAATAAATAATACTGAATTAACGCCGTTGTTACATCTTGTGGTTAAAAGCTTAAATCTAGCCTCCTTTTACGTTTTAAGAGAATTATGATAATGGTTTCATCCCGACCATGGTTAAAAGCACATAACCCCATAAAACTTTGAAATAACCAAACTGCCATGAAGAAAATCCAAGCAATCACCCAATTCATGAAGTACACCCTTTATACCTTCTTCGAAGTAGAAACCATAGTACCAGCATCAGATAAGATCCAGACATACTTTCTCCTTTCTCCAGGACGGTTCCATCATTATGAGATTTTACAATTCTATGATTTAAACCAAGAAATAGTTTCTTTTGCGGGATTTTATAAAATCAAGACTAAACCGTAAACAATGTTAGCTTGAGTGTTTTATGACAACTTTGGTTTCGGTGAATCTTTGTTTTAGGGGAACATGCAGCGGTTCATCAGCGGTTCAATCTCCATCTTCAAGAATATCATCAACAATTCTTTACCCATATGTAGACAACTTCACAAACCATACAAAGTCGAGTAGTATACACTACTTCCCCTTGAGGTTGATCATAAAGCATCAAAGTACACGTTTCTCCCCCATGATGGTTTCGAACTTTCGGAAGCATCATTAACGTGTACGACCATCAGCGCGAAAAGTTCTCGTCATAAGCAAACATCTCAAAAAATCATGAGTGACACTGAAGATTCTTGAAAGATTTTGCTTAGACTGTGAAGTATCATTGACATTCTGTGGCGTCGAATATCTCATGAGAATTGCTGATCACATCTCATCCTTAACATACTTTGGTAAACACATCTTCCACATATTCTGTCGGCTATTGCAGTGACTACTAGAGGAAGTAAACCCGATATACCAAGCTTGAACATAAAGTAGAATTCCCCAGATTTGTTACTTAAACTTGTACTAATCCTTGTGAAAAAGAAATGGTATACCCAATGTACAAAACCTCTTGACGTATCCTCAATAGCGTGAGACACTGAAGTGATAGCTACTTTGTGGGTTAAGCGAGAAAGAATCATAAAAGTAACTAGATAGCCAAGCCTTTGTCACACTCTATAAATGCCCAAACAAGTCATCTTCGTGGAAGGGAAGAAAGAAAGAAGACGAAATAAGTAAATGCGCCCGGAAAACCTCACTTCAAATCCAAATAATAAATACTGAACAAAAGACCCCGTAGTCAGCTTTCTTCAACCATCAATTCAAGCCATGACATGAAATTCTTTGTGAAAATGTATATACCAAAGTATCCAACCGCATATCACCACAAATCTCATCATCCAATCTCATATCACAACAAGTCTCACTATCAATTCTCATTAATTCTTAAATCGTATCATCAAATTGCTTGTTTCATATCTCATCATCATCAAATCTCATATTAGTCAACTCTCATATATCACATATAACAAAAACTCAATATTACCACAATATCAATACACATGTCGATTATCATAGATCCTTTGAATAAATGTTAAACGACATGACATCTAAACTTACTCTAATTGGCCCATCCACACAATGTGTATATCCAATCCAAACACCCTTACCGGCCCTAGGTAATAACACGGCCCAAGAAGTAATTATGGCAAAATCTGGTTGGCCCATGTGGAGAGATAACACGTACCCGTTCCAAAGATAAGTTTTACCCTAATCTTCGCTCGGATAAATAGCATACACATCCATCACATAAAATCCCTAATCTCACACACCTTACCAAACCCTTAAATCTCACATTAAAACAGACGCCTCCCTCATAAAACGTACAACAAAAATACCCACCATAACTTGTACGCCTCTTTTCATCAAACTCATCAACAAGCAACAAACTTATTTCTCCCTTTCATTCGAAGTGACCTCGCCACAGGGTTGGTTAGAGGTGTAGACATGGTTCCAAACTTGTATGCCACAGGGATGGCTCGAGCCATACATCAGTCCAAGTGTTTCAAGGTAGGTATATATGACATAAGCTTAGTTGATAATCTTGTACTTTTACCTTTGAGCTTTAGAGATTGTTTTCTTAAACAAAGATCGATGATGACAATTTCTTGCTTTCATTTGCAAGACCTTTAAGAAGGTTTCCTTGTTGTCATGATAACACGAAAGAAGATGTTCTGAGATCAAACCAATAATAGTTTTTGTTTATGATTTAGTATGTGCTTATGTCGATTAATCATATAAACGAAAACGAGACAAGAGAATAACAATATTGTTATAACTCTTTGTCTTACACATTCGGAAATTAAGTAGGAAACAGATCAATGATGATTTCTTAGGGTTTGAAAGAATCTAAAAAGATCTTTGATTTGTCATTAACCCATGAGAAACTGAGATCTCACTCATCTTTTCAGTTAAACATTGAGATGGTTAAAGAAAATATATGACCGAATCAAATAATCGGGTTAACACTCTTGTTATACCACGAATTATTTTTATTATTCGAAGATGAGATGAAGCATTGATTCGCTCCGAACGGTCTATCTTTTATTAGTCAACCACTTGTGAATGGTCAACCATAAAAGTCAAACAGCTCAGAACAGAATGCAATTAAGTCCAGAGGAGTTTAGTGTTTCCCCGGGTCATTAAGTACCAACGAGGTGTGAACACTATAATAGAACGAATTCGTGATCGGGTGATATTGAACAGGAAAGGGGTTATGATTGATTTTACACTAAGGAATCTGAATCTATTTAAGGACTTTGAAGTCCTTCTAATCTATATTTAAAAACGTTTAACGATTAAAACCTAAAAACGTAAAACTTAAACTAAAACAAACGTAAACGTGTAAAATAAAAATGTCAAATCAGAAAACTAAAAGACTCATGAAAATGAAAATTAATTTTTAACAATTATAATAATAAAAGAAAATTTTAAGAAAAAGAAAATTATTTTTAAAACTATTTATCTAATTATTATTAATTAAAAACTATTTTTAACTATTTAATAATACCCTAAAATATAAGAAAATATGAAATAAAGCTAGAAAAGTGAAATTATGACTTAGAAAAATCTAAAATATTATAAAACTTATTTTAAAACTGAAAATATATTTATTACACTTTTTATCTATTTATTATTAATTAATTACTATTTAATGATTATTTAAACTATTTTAAATTATAATAAATACTAAATGAACTCTAATAAATATGAAACTTTTTCTATAAATACTATATGATAGCAGAAAACTAGGAAAAATATAAAAAGTTAGATAAGCTCACTAATAAGCTGAATTGGGCAAATAAGCTGTTTGAATAAGCACTTGAAATAAGCAATAAGCTATCCAAAAGCTATTATAAGTTACTACAGCCTAAATCTAACCTAAAATGAGCTAATGCAACTGATTGAGACCTAAAAAGCACAAGCTACAGAAAAAAAGCTCGAAACCAGATTTCAAGTCTCAACACGCTAAATGGCCTTACAAGGGGTACTTTGAGCACTGATTCAGCGGGTATAGAAAAATCTTAAAAATAAACTAAAAATACCTGGATAACAACTACCAACCAAAGTGCTATAATCCAAAATTTCAGCTAATAAGGACTAAAATTGAGTGAATTACAAATGCAGAAATGGAAGCTGTTTGTACTTGCAATGGAAATTTTGACTTTTTAAGAAAACTTGCAGTTTGACTTATCTGAGATTTGAATCTACTGAAATGGATTGAAATTGACAGTAAATGCTATAATGAACCTAATTCAAGCTTGTTCTACTGAGTCTAAACCTAAATGCAAAGTCTCATTAGTTGATACTAACTGATTTGAATCACAAGGGCAGTTTAAACTAAATTTTGACTTAAGCTAAACTAGGATGCAAAATAATGATAGGTTATGACTTAATGATACTATATGAGACTGATGCAACCTAACTTGATCTCTACTAGAACCTATATCTCAGTAAAGATGCTTATGCCAAACACTGGTGAATAGACAAAAGTGCAAATTTTAACAACCAAAACTAAGTTCTAAGCTTATGATTACTACTATGACAGATCTATAGTACCTAAATGATGTAGATAAATCAGTAACTAAACACTAATACTAACTAAATCTATTGATGCAAATTGACAGAAATGAGATAACATTCAAAATGATCAGTACTTACAGATGTCCTAGCCACAATGACATGCTAAGTAGAACAAAACACCACTAACCTAACTCTGATATTAACCCAACTGAATCTAATCTCAACCCAATTCCATCACAATCTCAGCAATACAGAACTATTCACCCTTTATTTCTGCAGCTTGACTTTCATTGACTTTTTCAAAAACTTGGAATTAAGAACAATTGAGTACAAAATTAAACTTATATAAGCTTACAAAAGCTTATATGAGCTTAACAAAACAGTTTAGAACTTGTAGAATTGAGAATCAAATTAAAGCTTTTGTAAAAAGTTGAGACAAAGTAAAATTAATATTGCATTAAACAAACTGAAATTACAAATTTAACTTGAGATTACACTACAAAAACAGTAAATGACAGAATTTAAATGGTAACATAATCTCTAAAAGCTGTGAGAAAATGGACTGTTTTTAACTTTTAAAAGTGAAAATGAGATTTATGCTAACACTAACTATCAAACTGCCTTAAATTAACTCAAATAACATAAATAAGTGCTGAAAACACCAAGAAGCACATAAATAAGCAGTTGTACAGAAACTTGGAAAATTAAATAAAACTTGGAATTTGGCTTACAACTGAAAGAGCTTATGGAACAAAGAAACAAGGACCAGAACACATCTAGCTTGTTAAAAACAAGCTAGAAAACCCAAATAAAGCCTTCCAGAATTGCTTATACCCCAGACAAACTTTTTGGAGCTTATGTGACCATTTATTGACTTTTCTTCAAAATGAAATCAAAACCTCAGGAACCTCTTAATACTTCTTTAATTAACTTCAATAAGCTCATAAGAGCTTATTTCAACAACTATTTCAGATTATAACATTAAAATCAAGCAAGAACACTTTTGGCGGGAAAAACAGTTTTAACTGGAAACATGGAATTAATCTAATTAAACGCTTGTATTACAACTGAAATGACTTATACAATTTAGAAACTAAGAAACCCAGAAAGGTTTTACATTAAAATTATACTAACGACATTAATTTAAAATTCTTAACTACAACTAAAATCTACTCTAAAATCTAACACTTGCTTCTCTGTGTCTTTGGTGTTTTATTGACTCCAAAAGCTTTCTTGGGTCCCTCTGATTGAATCCCAGTCGTTGGATTGTTCCAATTCATCCCAATCGTCCAGTTTTAAATTTGGTGCCAAAAGTCCTGAAGTTAACGTGAAGCAGTTTTTAGAGCAATTAAAGAACTTTGGAGGGATGTGTTGGTGGAGGAGACAAGTAGGAGAGTAGGTGAGTGAGGTGGAAGGGTGGAGGTGGCAAAACCAGGGATGTGGAGGAGGAAGGAGGTGGTATGGAGGGAAACGTTGGGCGGGTTTGGTTTAGTCAAACTGGGAGTTTGACTGGGAGTGGGCTTTGGGTTTATAATTTGAGTCCGGTTGGTTTGTAGTAGTATCACAAGGACCATAATTGCAATTTAGCAATTTTTCGAGGACCGATCTTGCCCATTTTCCAAAGTTATCAATAGGACCAAACTTGCCAATCTTTAATAGTACAAGGACCACATTGAATGTTTTCCATTTTATTCCACTAGGGACCAAATCTGCCAAAGTTCAAAGTAGAGGGACATTTTTTTGTAAATTTTCAAAACTTTCACCAAAGGACTAAATATGACAACTTATGATTTCAAAAGGACCTTTGGTGACTTTTATTAAAAAAAAAATGCTCAGGGACTGATTTTGACAAGTTTTAAAATTTTGGGGACTGAAACTGCCAATTATGCAAACTTTGTTCGTTTTTCAACTGTTTTTACTCATTTTGCATCTAAAACATATAAAACACAATTCCTGGAATATTTCCAGTATTTTGATGCCTATTTGAGTGTTTTTAAATGTTTTGCAGTTCAGATTTGACCAAAAATGATGAGTATTTACATACTCATCAATCCCCACACTAAACTATTGCTAGTCCCTAGCAATCTTTTATGAAAAATTAATGGATTTCATCTCTTTACCAAAAGCCATTACTTCTGGAGTAGCCAATTGTTTCAGTTCAAGTAAGAACCTTGGTACAATGATAACCAAATGATTTTGAGCAAATCACCAGCTGTAAACGGTTTTGATTTGTATTTACTAGAAGCCGTTTGCTTCTGGACTAGCCAACTCTTAGATAAAATATCTTTGGTGAGTCGATTACCAATTATGGTTTTCCAACTGCCTTTACCACAAGCCATAAACTTGCGGGCTAGCCAACTCTTCACTAATTAAAGATATGGTGAGCTGAACACCTTACAATTTTGGGCAAATTGCAAGCCGTCAACAGATTTGAGAAACCTTTACCAAGAGCCGTTTGCTCCTGGATTAGCCAATCCTTTTGTTTATTAGACATGGCGGACTGATAACCGTAAGCTGAGTAAGTGCAAAACACTTACTCCAAAAAAAAATTTGGCCAAAAATGGGGGAATTGGGTGGTATAATTACATGATAAAATTCGTGAGAATTCCCCCCACACTAGAAATGAATATTGTCCTCAATATTCAAAGTACCAGCGGTTATGCCGAAACATAGAACGTAAAAGGGAAATACTACGGCCATTATTTTTGGATATATATATATATATATATTTTATATATATATTTTTTTAGATGTTAGAAAACTTATATACAACAGCGGGGGGCAACTCCCCCACACTAGGGTGGTACACACGGGTGAAAACCCATGTTTAACTACTGTTTTTGATTACCGAGTCGCTAGCTTGACTCGACCCCGAATTAATTTGTTCATGGCGAAGTAAGTGGAAGAGACAATCTCCATCGGACTTTCATTCAAGATGTTTGGATAAATATTGAAGTACATGAAAGTTCCACACCGATGAGATATACATAGACCTGGCTCACAAATGATAAATGAAAATGCCGGGGTCAAAAATAATGTCTTCATTCCCGAAGGAGTGAAGAACAGGAGAAGCCACGGGATAGGTGAAGAAGAGAAAGAAAGTCATGATAAAAATCTTGACTAACTCATCATCACCCACAGGAGAATTCATAATAGCATGAATCTCATCATTTAAGCTCAATTGGTCTAGACATATCCCGGGTGTGTCTAGATCAAACTAGAAGTTATCATACTCTGGTGGAGATATGATATGAGTGAGTTCACTGGGGGACTCCTCAAAAGTGAATGATTCATAATCGGGATTGATTTGAGTGAGTTCACTGGGGAACTCCTAAAAAGTGAATGATTCATAATCGGGGAGAGAATTATGAGAATGAGAAGTGGTAATACCACTAATCTTCTCTCCCATATGATCAAAATTGAACGTTTGCAATTCCGGAATAGAATCATCGAACAAAAGTTCACTATCCTCAAAAGGGATAGGATATGAAGTAGGATTTTCATTAAAAGCCTCGATTCTGGAAATGAGAAGATTAACATTCAATAATCTAAGACGAAGAGCCTCGTCTTGGATTATTTCTTCATCATTCTCTTCTCCTAAGCTGACAAGCTCAGAAGGTAATTCCCCCACATAACTTATGTCTCCACAAGATAAAGAATAGTCCTCATCAGAATCAGAGAACATCTCAATATGATCATTTTGGAAGATAAGAGGAGGAGGGATATCACACACATGATCGGGAGGGATATCACACACATGATCAAGAATTCCCTATGACTCTCTTGGAATTGGGACAAGGTTCTCAACACTAGACTTTATGAATTCGTCTGATTCCTTTTCAGGAACAGTGTCAAGATGCTCGTCCCCCATGCTCAGAGAGTGAGTGTGAACATCGGGTGTGATAACAGCAGACTGAGGGAGTTGAGAAGGACTAGTAGTTATGGATTCTACAAGTTCCATTATTTCTACTGCTAGTGATGCAGTCATATTATTTTCTCCCTGTATTTCCACGGATGGAATCTCAACTGATGAACTTGATGAATCTTTATAAAATTGTAGAATATCAAGGGTATCTTCATCATCACTGTCATCAGGAATGAAACGGAATCGAGAGCTAGATTTGGCTGCTTTTTGTATTTTAATTAATTCCCTAATAGAGTTTTCACTGGCAATCAGGGAATCTAATTTAGCAGCCTGCTCTTCAGCTAACAATTCTTCCATGGATTTTTGATTTGGATTATCTTGGGAATGTTTACATTCCTTCAAATCTTTCACTAAATCCAAAAGATCAAGGAGAAGATTTTGAGGAAGTGGCTTAGGCTGAGGTGGTGCCTGATTCATTTGGTACTGTAGAGGTTGGTCATGATACGAAGAGTCGTAATTGTTACAAGGAAATGGATTCCTTGTTTGACAATCAGAGCTAAAGTGTGGACCTCCACAGTACTCACAACAAAATGATTGTTGTGGCTGGTCATGTGAATAATATGGAATTTGGTAATTTCCAAAGTCCTGAGTGTTACCAGAAAACTGTTCATAGACAAACGTGTTCCCGGTTTGACACTCAAATTCTTGATGAGGACCTCCACAAAATTCACATGAATATGTCTGAATCTCATGATGTGGTAGCTGGAATAAATCAGTCGTGTCATGGTAAGAATAGGAATCTTGGTTATAGACAGACCCATTTCCTGACTCTACCATGCTAAAACTGAGACAATTATCATCATTATGAGGGCCACCACACCATTGACAACCAAGAAGGTGAGGAAAAGACATAGAAAGAATCAAAGGGTTCCAGAGGGTAAGAAATGAAGAATCAAAAGGGTAAGAGGGTAAAGAGGAATATTTTTGGTATTTTCGAAAAACATGTTGTAAAAACAAAGAATGAAAATATTTTTGGTAATCGATTAGTCAAACAAATTAACTTCACGATAATTTTGGTTTTATATGAAAATAAGGAAATATGGACAAAGATGGTAAATATACAATGGGTGTATATTCAACAATCACTGATGCTTCAAATTCGTAGTACGCAGAACACCTCCCCGGCAGCGGCGCCAAAATTTGATTCGCTCCAAACGGTCTATCTTTTATTAGTCAACCACTTGTGAATGGTCAACCATAAAAGTCAAACAGCTCAGAACAGAATGCAATTAAGTCCAGAGGAGTTAATGTTTCCCCGGGTCATTAAGTCCCAACGAGGTGTGAACACTGTAATAGAACGAATTCGTGATCGGGTGATATTGAACAGGAAAGGGGTTATGATTGATTTTACACTAAGGAATCTGAATCTATTTAAGGACTTTGAGGTCCTTCTAATTCTATATTTAAAAACGTTTAACGATTAAAACCTAAAAACGTAAAACTTAAACTAAAACAAACGTAAACGTGTAAAATAAAAATGTCAAATCAGAAAACTAAAAGACTCATGAAAATGAAATTAATTTTTAACAATTCTAATAATAAAAGAAAATTTTAAGAAAAATAAAATTATTTTTAAAACTATTTATCTAATTATTATTAATTAAAAACTATTTTTAACTATTTAATAATACCCTAAAATATAAGAAAATATGAAATAAAGCTAGAAAAGTGAAATTATGACTTAGAAAAATCTAAAATATTATAAAACTTATTTTAAAACTGAAAATATATTTATTACACTTTTTATCTATTTATTATTAATTAATTACTATTTAATGATTATTTAAACTATTTTAAATTATAATAAATACTAAATGAACTCTAATAAATATGAAACTTTTTCTATAAATACTATATGATAGCAGAATACTAGGAAAAATATAAAAAGTTAGATAAGCTCACTAATAAGCTGAATTGGGCAAATAAGCTGTTTGAATAAGCACTTGAAATAAGCAATAAGCTATCCAAAAGCTATTATAAGTTACTACAGCCTAAATCTAACCTAAAATGAGCTAATGCAACTGATTGGGACCTAAAAAGCACAAGCTACAGAAAAAAAGCTCGAGACCAGATTTCAAGTCTCAACACGCCAAATGGCCTTACAGGGGGTACTTTGAGCACTGATTCAGCAGGTATAGAAAAATCTTAAAAATAAACTAAAAATACCTGGATAACAACTACCAACCAAAGTGCTATAATCCAAAATTTCAGCTAATAAGGACTAAAATTGAGTGACTTAAAAATGCAGAAATGGAAGCTGTTTGTACTTGCAATAGAAATTTTGACTTTTTAAGAAAACTTGCAGTTTGACTTATCTGAGATTTGAATCTACTGAAATGGATTGAAATTGACAGTAAATGCTATAATGAACCTAATTCAAGCTTGTTCTACTGAGTCTAAACCTAAATGCAAAGTCTCATTAGTTGATACTAACTGATTTGAATCACAAGGGCAGTTTAAACTAAATTTTGACTTAAGCTAAACTAGGATGCAAAATAATGATAGGTTATGACTTAATGATACTATATGAGACTGAAGCAACCTAACTTGATCTCTACTAGAACCTATATCTCAGTAAAGATGCTTATGCCAAACACTGGTGAATAGACAAAAGTGCAAATTTTAACAACCAAAACTAAGTTCTAAGCTTATGATTACTACTATGACAGATCTATAGTACCTAAATGATGTAGATAAATCAGTAACTAAACACTAATACTAACTAAATCTATTGATGCAAATTGACAGAAATGAGATAACATTCAAAATGATCAGTACTTACAGATGTCCTAGCCACAATGACATGCTAAGTAGAACAAAACACCACTAACCTAACTCTGATATTAACCCAACTGAATCTAATCTCAACCCAATTCCATCACAATCTCAGCAATACAGAACTATTCACCCTTTATTTCTACAGCTTGACTTTCATTGACTTTTTCAAAAACTTGGAATTAAGAACAATTGAGTACAAAATTAAACTTATATAAGCTTACAAAAGCTTATATGAGCTTAACAAAACAGTTTAGAACTTGTAGAATTGAGAATCAAATTAAAGCTTTTGTAAAAAGTTGAGACAAAGTAAAATTAATATTGCATTAAACAAACTGAAATTACAAATTTAACTTGAGATTACACTACAAAAACAGTAAATGACAGAATTTAAATGGTAACATAATCTCTAAAAGCTGTGAGAAAATGGACTGTTTTTAACTTTTAAAAGTGAAAATGAGATTTATGCTAACACTAACTATCAAACTGACTTAAATTAACTCAAATAACATAAATAAGTGCTGAAAACACCAAGAAGCACATAAATAAGCAGTTGTACAGAAACTTGGAAAATTAAATAAAACTTGGAATTTGGCTTACAACTGAAAGAGCTTATGAAACAAAGAAACAAGGACCAGAACACATCTAGCTTGTTAAAAACAAGCTAGAAAACCCAAATAAAGCCTTCCAGAATAGCTTATACCCCAGACAAGCTTTTTGGAGCTTATGTGACCATTTATTGACTTTTCTTCAAAATGAAATCAGAACCTCAGGAACCTCTTAATACTTCTTTAATTAACTTCAATAAGCTCATAAGAGCTTATTTCAACAACTATTTCAGATTATAACATTAAAATCAAGCAAGAACACTTTTGGCGGGAAAAACAGTTTTAACTGGAAACATGGAATTAATCTAATTAAACGCTTGTATTACAACTGAAATGACTTATACAATTTAGAAACTAAGAAACCCAGAAAGGTTTTACATTAAAATTATACTAACGACATTAATTTAAAATTCTTAACTACAACTAAAATCTACTCTAAAATCTAACACTTGCTTCTCTGTGTCTTTGGTGTTTTATTGACTCCAAAAGCTTTCTTGGGTCCCTCTGATTGAATCTCAGTCGTTGGATTGTTCCAATTCATCCCAATCGTCCAGTTGTAAATTTGGCGCCAAAAGTCCTGAAGTTAACGTGAAGCAGTTTTTAGAGCAATTAAAGAACTTTGGAGGGATGTGTTGGTGGAGGAGACAAGTAGGAGAGTAGGTGAGTGAGGTGGAAGGGTGGAGGTGGCAAAACCAGGGATGTGGAGGAGGAAGGAGGTGGTATGGAGGGAAACGTTGGGCGGGTTTGGTTTAGTCAAACTGGGAGTTTGACTGGGAGTGGGCTTTGGGTTTATAATTTGAGTCCGGTTGGTTTGTAGTAGTATCACAAGGACCATAATTGCAATTTAGCAATTTTTCGAGGACCGATCTTGCCCATTTTCCAAAGTTATCAATAGGACCAAACTTGCCAATCTTTAATAGTACAAGGACCACATTGAATGTTTTCCATTTTATTCCACTAGGGACCAAATCTGCCAAAGTTCAAAGTAGAGGGACATTTTTTTGTAAATTTTCAAAACTTTCACTAAAGGACTAAATATGACAACTTATGATTTCAAAAGGACCTTTGGTGACTTTTCTTAAAAAACAAATGCTCAGGGACTGATTTTGACAACTTTTAAAATTTTGGGGACTGAAACTGCCAATTATGCAAACTTTGTTCGTTTTTCAACTGTTTTTACTCATTTTGCACCTAAAACATATAAAACACAATTCCTGGAATATTTCCAGTATTTTGATGCCTATTTGAGTGTTTTTAAATGTTTTGCAGTTCAGATTTGACCAAAAATGATGAGTATTTACATACTCATCAAGCATGGTCTTCAAAAGAATCTGTGATGAATATTGTGAGGGTATGAACCTTGAGGTCTTGATAAATCATGATAAAACCCCACAAGATATGAGATTTTTCTTCTCAATGTATAGATGAGACAAGTCCAGGACATGAAGTATGATCAGTGATGTATATCTTGATAAGATGTGTTGGTGCAACTGAAGTTGTACCCAATGAGAGATGATAACTGAGATCTTGCATATGAATTGTTTTTCAGTTTAGATTAGGTATGAGTCTTGAGATGTATATTGATGTTGATTCTGGTTTTTGAATAGTATCAAGATGATGAATGATGTATGTATGTTGAATAATGATGTAGATGTTGCATGTTACTTCTTGATTCATGGTTTTGATTTGTTGATGTTTAAAGACTGAATATGTGTATGAATTTGTGAGTATGGATGTTATGAATGAATTTGTGATATCTTATTTTTCTTCTTAACCATTCAAAACGCGTCCAGGTTAGACAAATCGCAACATTTTTCCAAACCTCAAAACTCTTGTCCTTTATCAAATCGCTTCATTTTGAAAACAGACAAACCGCATCAGGTCTTAGTACTCACAAACCGCATTTGACATTTTGACCATTAATAGACAAAACGCAGTTGACTCAAAAGTCAAATCGCATACCCTGTAGAAGCACAAATCGCATAACTTCTTAGTCAAACCGCATCTTAAACACTATTTTGACACAAACCGCATACTAAGGCATCAAAACGCATGGTAGACAAACCACATCAGTGTAAATAATACAAACCGCATTAATAAACAGTCCAAACTGCTTATGTTACAAGTCACATGAATCACAAACCGCAGCTTTAAACCGCATCACATACGTTGAATCTAGACATTTAACAAACCGCATTCAAGAATACCACAAACCGCATCAAAGAAAGTTCATCAAATCGCTTTGAAAAATGTCCTATTTACAGACCCAAAATGCAGTCTAGAACAAGGTTCAAACTTAGTCAAAACATCAGCACAATACCTAGATTCAGAATAAAAACTACTTTCAAACAGATTCATAAACAATCTGCTTAAAACAGCTTAGCGACCACACATAAACAAACATCAACAAACAGAATACAAGCCGCATCACAACATCACAAGAACCGTGACAAACCGCATAAAACAACTATACGAATCATCAAAAACAACGTAACCTAGGCTCTGGTACCATTTGTAGGATCATACATAATATGTTGTTTGATGATTCGGGTGGTCTAGGATGGTAATAGTATAAGAATGCCATGTTTAGAGAGATGAAGAGAGTAGAGAGGGAGTTCAAACAAAAAAGAAAAGGTTAGATTGAAAGAAGCTCCACCCCTTCCAAGGATGGAAGGGGTATTTATAGTTACAGACTACACGTCCTCCTGTCAGACTGTGGATCAGGAATACAGTGGGTAAAGACCCGTCCTTCCTCCACGGTGTTACTCTAAACTAATCTACGCTACTAACTAACTAATTAGCTACAAAATAACGTAAATAACGATATGTCTACGAGCTAACATATGCTAGACTATAATTGGGGTGACCGACACTTCCATATGGAATTTCCAATTCCTAATAGTAAAGATTGTGTATCTGGTAGTGCCCATCTGAAAAGGTCCTTCATCAATAGATCGTAGAATGTTGATGCCATTTTCTTACCCTAGCAATATAATCGAATTCGTTGTGCCCATGATTCATAATCCATCCTATCAAGCATAGGAGGGCGGGTATCCGACCCGGCAGCTTGAATGTCATCAGAAACAGTTGACATGGTGTTCACTTACACGGGATTTTACAGATCTATGATTTCAACCGAGAAATAACTCTTTTGCGGGATTTTACAAAATCAAGAAGAAACCGTGAGACAAAATTTTGGTAGCACAACGTTTGGTTTGACTTGATAAATGGTCTTTAGAAGGCAAAATGCAGGGTCAAATCGCAGTACCAAAACGAAGACCTCATAATTCAACACCCCAAAACACAGCTTTACGCAAAACGCAGACTTGGTCAAAACACCAGAAACCTCAAATCGCAGGCTTGATCAAAACACAGGACCAAACCGCAAGACCAAAACGCAGTTTCTAGGGTCAAATCGCAAGACTTCAAAACGCAGGATCAAATCGCAGTATCTTGAGTCAAATCGCTGGACTTCAAAACGCTGAACTTAAAACGCAGAGACAAATCGCAGGGCAAAAAAGCAATAGCAAAAGGCAACATCACTTAGGCAAAACGCAGTACCAAAACGCAATTTTGAGCAAAACGCAGTTACCACAAAACGAAGAGCTCAAAATGCAATGTCCTAAATGCAAAGACCTCAAATCACAAGATTGATCAAAACGCAGTGACTAGAAAACAAAACGCAGGTCAATTTCAAGCAAGCACAAACATCACTTTCACCCAGATTTGTCTTTTATACCCTTTTTAGCAAACAATCAAAACGCATCAAGTACTTCAAGGTAAATTGCAATACACTTTGACTCTTTTATACACAAGTCACAATCCAGAAGTGTCAAATCACAACCAAGAAAGCTCAAACCGCAACCTAGAAAATAACTCCAAAACTTTGAATAACACCCAAACTATTCAATAAAGTGATGAAGTAACCTAAACAGACACCAAACTAAGCTAATACAACACCCCTAAACATGAAAGTACACACTTCAAGCTAATCTAAACACGAACTAAGCTCAAACTAGGGTATTTCTAGCATATATATTTGACCCAAACAAAAACCACTATAACAAATCTACAAATCCGAGCACACACAATCTAAATGATCAAATCATGGCTCTTGATACCAATTGTTAGAGATAGATTAACAAGAAACACTATAACACTTGTGTATGTTTTGAATCTTTAAGAGTTTTAGAGAGAGAAAGAGGCTAGGGTATCTAGAGAGAGAAATGAAAGAGTTGGTAATATTAGAATGAAATCTCCAACCCTCTCCCTTTGTGGGAAGAGGGTATTTATAGTCTTACAATAAACGCCCCATACGGGCTCACAGCGGGTAAAGACCCGACCCGACTCTACAGTTATACTTTAACTAAACGTTTACTAATAAGACTACGACCTAACTGATGCTAGATGATACTCGGGGTGACCAAGTATTTAATATGGATTTTCGTAATCCTAAAAAAACTTGCCAGAATCTTCAAGCTTTTCGGGTAGCTTGCTGAGAAGGATAGCTGAGCATTGAGCATTTATCAGAGTATTTTCAAGCTCCTCTAATTTCTCCTTGTCCTTCAATAAATTTTTTTAACATGTTAGCATATTTTGGCATTAGAGCTAACGCTTCAGCCAAACTGATATTAAAGTACAATTTCTTGAACATCTGCAAGAACTTATGAACTTGGATATCAGATTTATCTTGAAGCTTATCGTTGTTCACCATTGAAGGATAAGGGATAGGAGGTTGATGAGGATTTCACTCAGGAATTTCTTATGTTTTGGAAATGGGAGCTGGCTGGAGAACCAAAGGTGGGACTCGTGCGATACTTCCTGGACTTGAATTGTGCACCTTGTTCATTGTCGTCTTCGGGTCTCATTCCACATCCTTAGAAGAAGAAGAAAGAGTAGGTGGTGGAACCGAGGGTCCAGCCAAAGTCAAACCACTCCTAGTAGTAATTGACTTAAGTTCCTCTCTTGGGTTAGGAACAATATTGCTCGAAAGTGCACCTGGAGGTCTCTCTTGGAGAATTTTAGCCATTTGAACCATTTGTTCTTGCATCAATTTCATTGTAGCTTCATGGTTATGGTTTAAGATTCCTTGGTTACGGCTTTGGGATTCTTGTCTCATGATCAATTGTCTCAACAATTCATCCATGGAAGATTGAATTAGAGCTTGATTTGAGTTTTGTTTAGTTTGAAATTGGTTTTGGTTAACCCCTTGTTTTTGGTTTTGATTATAGCCTTGGTTTTGATTAAAATTGTTCCCTTGGTTATAATTGTTCCCCTAGTTGCATGAATGTTTGCCAAGTGTAAGGTGGAGTGTTGTTTTGGTCTTGACTTCACGCTCGACAGTCAACCAAGGAAAAGAGAAGAGTTGTGTCATGTCAAAAGATTTAGAGTTGGGAGCATATTAACTTGTGGTTAATGTGTCTAGTATGGTTCATTTCCATTTAAAAATGGGTGTAGGTGATGTAGGCGTGTGGAGTAACAAGGACACAAAAGAAAGAACAAAAAAAATAATTATAGACAAGTTACCATTTCATTTGCTTACTAGTTACATTTTATTCCAACACAACTATGTTGTGTTTTCATGTTTGTGTTTGAGCTGTCAACGAGGCCCAAGAAAAAAAAAGAATAAGTTGGCTAAAAGTACTAGTGGGCTAAGAAGGAGTAGTGGGCTAGGACATTTGGTTTAGCAATTTTTAAGTGGGTTGAGGCCCATGAGTAGCAATAGCCTGTTAAGGATTTATCTATGTGACCCATTTGATATTTGAGTAAAATGGTTTGATGAGACCGATAATATATATTTATGTTGGTACACGTGGGAGTCCGTTTTTTTTTGTGTGAGTTACGTCACATATAGAATTGACGATTATAATTCATTGTAAAATAAAAAAATTGACTCTAAAATGGATAGATAAAACTTTTATTGAAATTAGTTCGAGTTTACAACAGTAATGACTTTCAGAAAAATTTGACTGTCGGTGTTGCATCAACGAAGAGATGTGGCTATTTAGCACGAATTTGGTCTTCACTCTCCCATGTGTACTCCGGTCCTCTCTTGGAGTTCCATCTAACTTTGACAATAGGAATACAACTTTGCTTTAATTGTTTGACATCCCTATCCATGACTTCTACTAGTTCTTCGATGAAGTTGAGCTTATCGTCAAGCTTGATCTCTCTAAGTGGAATCACAATGGATTCATCTGACAAACACTTCTTCATATTCGACACTTGAAAGGTATTTTGTACTCTACTGAGTTCCTCGGGGAGTTCAAGTTTGTATGCCACTGTACCGATCCTTTCCAGGATTTTGAATGGTCTAATGTATCTGGGATTTAGCTTTCCTCGTTTTCAGAATCTGACCATTCCATTCCAAGGTGACACTTTCAACATGACTCTTTCTCCAACTTGGAATTCCATGGGCTTTCGTCTAACATCGACATAACTCTTTTGTCGATCTCTCGTTACTTGAAGTCGTTGTCTGATTTTCACTATTTTCTCTGTCGTTTCTTGAATAATTTTAGGTCGAGTGAGTTGAACATCTCCAAATTCGGCCAAAAAAATAGGCGATCGACACTTTCGACCATAGAGTGCTTCAAAGGTTGCCTCCTTGACACTGGCGTGGTAACTGTTGTTGTAGGAAAATTCCGCTAGCGGTAAGTGTCTATCTCAACCTTTACCAAAGTTGATCACATATGCTCGGAGCATGTCTTCTAAAGTCTGAATAGTTCTTTCGCTTTGACCATCGGTCTGCGGATGATATGCAGTGCTCATGTGTAACCGGGTACCCATAGACTTTTGAAGTGATTGCCAAAATCTGGATGTGAAACGGCTATCGAGGTCAAAGATGATAAAAATCAGCACTCCATGTCGAGAGACAATTTCCTTCAGATATAACCGCACAAGAGTATTAATCTCGTCTGTTTCCTTGATGGGTAAGAAATGTGAGGACTTGTTAAGGCGGTCAATAATAACCTAAATAGTGTCAAATCCGTTAGAAGTTTTTGGTAGTTTAGTGATGAAGTCCATGGTAATCCTTTTCCATTTCCAAACTAAAATCTCTGGGTGTGTCAGTAAGCTGGAGGGTTTTTGACATTTAGAATTGACTCTAGAACATGTTAAGCATTTTCCAACATATTATGCGATCTCTGCTTTCATGTTCGGCCACCAATAGATTTTCTTAAGATCTTGGTACATTTTGTCGGAACCCGGATGAATAGAATATTTTGATTTGTGTGATTCGTGCATGATGAGATCATGAATTCCTCCGTGAAGTGGAATCCAACTTCTGTCATTGAAACACAACATTCCATCTGACCTTTTCATGAAGCCATTCTTGTTTTCTGGCATACCATGATTTTCTCGTTCACTCGGTTCTCTTCCTTGAGTGACTCGGTCTGAGCCTCAAGAATCTTATATGAAAGAGGTGATTTAATTGTCATTCCTAAAGATCTCACTCTGAGAGGCTTAAGTCTCTCTTTCCTGCTCAGAGCATCTGCCACCACATTTACCTTTCCAGGGTGATAGCAAATTTCACAATCATAAGCCCTCACTTTTATATCCATTACTGCTTAATTTCGTTCTTTTTCAGTTTTTAGGTCTCTTGGAAGCAAAATGCTAGACTGATGCATATTTGGACGAAAAGAAGTGAAAACATGAAGAAAATGGCAAATTCAAGATCGAAGCCACTGAAGCTGCTCAAATTGAACCTGACGGCGTCCCAACCATAGGGCGACGTCGTCCCTCTATACAGATTTGATAAAAGCATGCACTAGATGGTTCAGTGGAATTTTTGCTCATACAACCTGACGGCGTCAGGCTTTGAAGAAGAAGGGCGTCACTTAGACTTTTCATCTCAGACAGCCCAGATCCAGAACCAAGAAGACGTCCTACTTGAATACTGACGGCGTCACAACTCTAAGGTGACACCGTCCCATCAATGACTTGGCCAAGACGAAAACCCTAATGACGGCGATCTGACGGTATCCCACCTATAAGGTGACGTCGTCGCACTTGTAAATCTATATATAGAATTTGTTTTTTTTTGCATTTAGAGAGGTAGACTTTTGGAGTAAAAACCCTAAACATTTGTAGTCCGACTTAGACAGTATCTTCGGGGCCCAAACCCTATTTTACACATCAAGATAAGTGTTTTAATCCAAAGTTTTATTATGTCTTCAATTGATTGCGTGTATGCTTGCTTTTTTAACATGTCTAGCTAAATTTCTCGTGTGTTTGCTTAGATCTATGAAACTTAGTTATTAATTATTGTTAGGTTGTCTCTTATCTTAATTGTAATTGGCTTAGGAGTGAAACTAGGCAATCGTTGTGTTTAATGCTTGAATAATCTTTTTGAAAGTTAGTTTATGAATGAATTTGTGGATTTCGTAGGCTAAACCCAAAGGTGACCTCAAAGAGTTAGGGCAAAGGCACACCTTACGACCTTAGGAAGTACAACGCGATTAAGATAAGGTGTGACAATTCAACCGACCAATAAAAGATAACTAGGGAGTAATAGTATCTAGGTAAACACATTTTTAATCATCATATGAGCACACATCAAATAGGCATAGCTACCTGTAGTAATAGATAATTAGAATAGTAGAAGTAATCGGTAGAACTACCACCCCCCAACCAATTGTCCCGAGATTTTACCCTTAGCTTTCTAAAAAACCAATAAAAGATAAAAAAGAATCACCCTCAACCCCCACCTTAGCGTAATACATTTCTTTCTAGCATTCCTATTCCCCTAGTGAACGATATCAATCCCTGAGGCTTACCCAATACTACACTACAACGATTAGGTTCACTGCCTAGGGTGTTGAAAAACTTGCTCGATGAAAAGGAAGTTCCTTTGACCCCGAACGCGCATCAAGTTTTTGGCGCCGCTGCTGGGGAATAGAATAGCTAGTTAGATTTTTATCTCGTTTAGGTTCCCTTGCTTGATTCCTATCAAGTAAGATTTTTTTCTCATTTTTAGCTTCCTTGTAGTCTATCCCCCTTCTTCGTGACTTTGTTCGTAGCCCCATCATTTTTCATCATGGAAGGTGATAACCCACCACCAGTTGACCCGCCAAGAGGCCATACTCTTGGTGAATACTCTAGACCGAGCCACCAAGGCTATAGGAACACCATTGAGCTCCCCGATCAAGCTCAAACTACGGCCCTGCGATCCGACACCATCTAGTTGGTGCAAAACGGATGTGCATTCCATGGACTTCGTTCTGAAGATCCTAATTAGCATCTCAAGGACTTCCTTAAAATCGTTGATTCCATCGACCTTGATGCTACCACACGGGATACCATGCGCTTACGTCTCTTCCAATTCTCTCTACGGGACCAAGCTAGTAATTGGCTTGAGCGACTTCTCGCCGGATCCATCTCAAGTTGGGATGATCTCACCACTCGTTTCCTCGCCCTATTTTTCCCACCGGGGAGAATTTCCAAACTTAGAAATGACATCTTGATGTTTCAACAATGTTAAGGCGAAACTCTATACGAGGCATGGATTCGATTCAAGGACTTACTCCATAAAGTCCCTCATCACGGCATCGATCTTTGGCTTCAAGTCCAAATTTTTTACGATCATGCCAATTTTCTCACCAAGCGATCCATTGACCGAGCTGACGGTGGAAGGCTCAGCAATCTCAACGCAGAAGAATCATGGAATATGATAGAAGAGCTTGCCGGTCAAAGCTACGAAGATTGGAGTGAATCTCATGAAACCCCCAAAAGAATGGTAAAAGCCATATCAATACCTCATGAGCCTTCCAACATTACTGAAGAGAAAGTTAGTGCTCTTGAGAGAAGGATCGACTATCTAATTGAGAGGCAAAAGAAAGCACCTGGACTATCCATCGAGCAACGGTTAAATCCATTGACTCCGCCAGCCACCCAACACCTCTCTCTGAATCACCAAGCCATGAACAAAATCCCAATTCCGTACAACGCTTCCGTTCTACCTCTCCAATTCCACTCTCACCAAGCTTCAAAACACAAATGTGAGAATACATGGCAGCCCATTCGGAAAGATTAGCCAAATTTGAAGAAGAGATTTATAGGCAAAGGGAAGAAATGTAGACAAAAATGGTGGAAATGATGAACTTGATGAAAGAGTACACTAAGACGAAGGTTCCCGAGAAGGTGTTAGTGAGAAACGATGACCACGCTTCCCCCACTTTGTTTGTTAACGCCATTTCCATTGTTTCCGATGAAGGTGGAGTAGTTGAGAAGGAGGAGACTGAGAGCAGCAAGAATAGTAAGGACAAGGATGAGGCTCAGACTGATGATGAACCCAAAATCATTAAACACTACCTTAAGCATGAGATCGATAAGAAAACAATTGTTAACCAAGTGAATAACTTTAGGTACAATGATGTTCTTAGGAAAGCCCTCTTAGGTGAAATAAAAGAATGAGAATATGACACCATGCCTATGAGAAAACCAGTAACTAAGAAACAAGAGATTTCTGGGAACTTCGTAATACCATGTAGCATTGGTGACTTAGAGAATATAAATGTCTTAGCCGATCAGGGATCCGATGTAAACATAATGCCGCTATCAGTCTGTAATTAGTTGACTAAGGAGGAACCAACCAAGACCAATCTTAGACTTTCCTTAGCAAGTCATTCATATGTTTATCCCATAGGTATAGCGGAGGATGTCTTAATTGAGGTTGAAAATATTGTCTATCCGGTGGACTTCGCAATTCGTAGACATTGAGGAAGATAAAAACATGCCATTAATCCTTGGAACACCTTTCCTGGCCACCGCCAAGGCAACCATCAAATGCGGTGAGGGTATCATGATACTAAAAAGTAGCAAAGGACAAGTTAGGGTACCTATTGTTCTGAGATATCCTTTGAAGATTATGGAGAAGATAAAGGATTAGAATTCGCAGGTCTCCAATAATGCTGTCAAGAAGAAAATTGTTGAATGGGAAAAAGGGCTTAGAGATTTCGTGAGTCAAGGGATAGATTTTACATTGTGGAAACGTGATAAAAAATTAGGGAAAAACTACACCACGAAGCCACTCCCTCAAAAGAAACCTAAAGAATTTTTTAAAGGAGAAAAGGTGCTTTTGTATAGATCAAAATTAAAAGCATTAAGAGGAAGGAATAGGCCAAAATGGTTTGGACCCTATACGGTGAAAGAGACTAATATAAAAAGTGAAACCGTTATCATATTAGACGACGATGGGAGAGAGTTCACGGTAAGCATACAACATGTACAACCTTATGATGAAGGCTTAGTGAACGAAAATAACAATGGTAAGGAAGTCACGTAGGAGCACGACTTGGAGTCTAGCTACAATACTCATAAATAAAGAAAAGCGCTTCGTGGGAGGCAACCCATGCTTAATTGTTTGCTTGTTTGTGTGTCATATATCTTTTTCATTGTTGTTTATTCTCATGTTTGATTTTATGAAAATGCTTTATTTTGTCTTTAACCTCGTCTTAATTACATATAAAGGTATTTTACAAAAAGATAAGTGTAGGAAGATTACATACGTTTTTGACGAACGTGAACATGAGAATTACATTAGTGAAATTGATGTATATGTGTGTTTGTTAGAGTCAAATGCTTGTATCGAGTCATAATGGATGTTTTGCAAGAATTTTCCCAGGTTTTAAAGATGCATTTTTTCCAAAATTTTTCTAGGAAAATGAAGCAGACCAGTTTCTGTCATGACAACCTGATGGCGTCAGGATTAAAGCTTGATGACGTCAGTTAAAGCACAAACAACTTATCAAATTTTTTCGTTTTCTGTGCTATTTATAAATTTTTGGAAATTCTCAAGTCTTAATTTTCCAGAAAAACTGCAAACATCCAATCCACAAGCATTATATCCTAGTGTAGTTGTGTCATATATAGTTTTACCGTCGATTTTACGCGAATGTTTCGTTTGTTTTCTTTAAGTGTGCAGGTTATATTTGGCAAGAAGAAGAAACACAACATTGGATGGAGCTTATCACGTATACATTCTTCTTGGGAAAAAATTTAACCACAACTTCACACGGATCCTACCTAGCTAATCAGGGGAGTACTAGTTTATTTCTCTTTTACTTACCTTCCTTTATCATAACATTGATACTTTCGGGGAACATTGGGGACAATGTTCAGTTTAAGTGTAGGGAGGGACAATAAAACGGGAACTTAGAAACTATTCTTATCCTTGATCATTTGTCTTGTCCTTGGTAATTTGTGCAATAAACTATGAGTAATATTTGTTAGGGCAATTTTACCACCAAATTTAAATTTTTTTATAACATGTACGAGCTAAAACTTTAGTCTTAATAAAGCATCTCATGGATATGAGTTATATGACTAGCACAAAAACCATTTACCACTCAAATTCCACCCAAAAAATGTGAGGTTCGCTCCTAGATCTTTAGGAATAAAGCATTCACCTTTAATCCTTAGAGAGTGTACATGTAGTATAATAGATTCTAGAACTTGTTTTGTGATGCATTCTGAGATCGTTAGTGACTACACTTGTGTAGTTAGAAATAACTAAGTGATAAGAGGCATTAGGATAACCTTTGTTTGAAACCTGTATTATAATTACTTTTTCCACATCGGTTGAGTAATTACCCCACACCCTTGTGATGTACTCATCTTTAGTACACGATACCCCTAGTTAACCCCTTAGAGCCTATCCTTTTCGCGGTTCTCGTGATGTTTTGGTTTTCTGGAATATCAATGAAGAGCATTGTTTACAATCCACCCCCAAATGTACACCCAAATCGCCTTAGCCTACCTTGTATGCACTCACCTTTAGTGCATTATTGTTATCATTACTAAACCCTTAGTTCAATTATCTAGTTACTTGCATGGTTGCTAACTCGAGTCATATCTTTTGTACATAGTTTTGGGATGATTGGGACTCATGGGTAAAAGTAATATTTTATGGAGTGACGGGAAGGAACATTAAATTCAAATTCCCTTTATCTATGTAATTAAATACTCCAAGTGTTTTGATCTTTTCTAATCGGGTCAAATTAGTGTTAGAGTAATAAAAACTCAAGTGTAGGGATGCTCCTATAAATCCCTTATATTTTGATGTTATCGTAGAGAATGGTAAAGTAAAAATGTATGCAAAAAAAAAAAAAAGTGTATTCAAGAAAAAAAATGAAGAAAAACATACGGGCTACCATCCTACATCTATCTTTATGTTTATGTATTTAAATTTATGTTTGTTTGTTTCAAGTTGTTTAGAGTTAGTGAGTCGAGTCTTGGCTTAGCAATGCCACGCTTTTCATGCTTGTAACATAAGATTTTTGACTTGCCACCACTAAATAGCCTATCTAACAAAACCCTTTGTTTCCCTACCGTAAGCCTAACGTTACAACCCTTGAAAAGACCTCTTAGATAGTTGTTCCTAGGTGCTTATGCCAAAGCGGTGGAGGTTTGATCTAGTCTCAAACCTATGGTAATCTATGTACTATGCCAGGTAATGAGTGTTTATCTTCCATTTCCATTTACTATATTTCATATAAACCCGAGAGATGAGAAAATCCAAACACCCCTTGTGAGGTGCTAGTGTATAATTTTCGTGCTTGTTATGACTATTGCGGTGCTTTTACTTTTTATGAATTATTTTAAACCTATGCTTGAAGCCCCCTAACTTATAAATTGATTAGCTAAAAGCACATTTGCTTGAGGACAAGCAAATACCAAGTGTAAGGATATTTGATAAGGATTTAAAATGTACATTTTTAAGGGGTTATTTAAGCCCTTAATCGACCACTTTTATATCTGTTACTGCTTAATTTAATTCCTTTACACTTTTTAGGTCTCTTGGAAGCAAAATGCTAGAATGATGCATATTTGGACGAAAAGAAGTGAAAATATGAAGAAAATGGCAAAGTCAAGATCGAAGCCACTCAAGCTGCTTAAATTGAACCTGACGGCGTCCCAACCATAGGGCGACACCGTCCCTCTATACAGATTTGATAAAAGCATGCACCAGATGGTTCAGTGGAATTTTTGCTCATACAACCTGACGGTGTCAGGCTTTGAAGAAGAAGGGCGTCACTTAGACTTTTCATCTCAGTCGGCCAAGATCCAGAACCAAGACGACTTCCAACTTGAAGACTGACGGTGTCACAACTCTAAGGTGACGTCGTCTCATCGATGAAATGGCCAAGACGAAAACCCTAATGACGGCGATCTGACGGCGTCCCACCTATAAGGTTATGCCATCACACTTGTAAATCTATATATAGAATTCGATTTTTCTGCATTTAGAGAGGTAGACTTTTGGAGTAAAAACCCAAAACATTTGTAGTCCGACTTGGACAGTATCTTAGGGTCCCAAACCCTATTTTACACATCAAGATAGGTGTTTTAATCCAAAGTTTCATTATGTCTTCAATTGATTGTGTGTATGCTTGCTTGTTTAACATGTCTAGCTAAATTTCTTATGTGTTTGATTAGATCTATGAAACCTAGTTATTAATTATTGTTAGGTTGTCTCTTATCTTAATTGTAATTGGCTTAGGAGTGCAACTAGGCTATCGTTGTGTTTTATGAATTTGTGGATTTCGTAGGCTAAACCCAAAGGTGACCTTAAAGAGTTAGGGCAAAGGCACACCCTACGACCTTAGGAAATGCAACGTGATTAAGATAAGGTGTTACAATTCAACCGACCAATAAAAGATAACTAGCGAGTAATAGTATCTAGGTGAACATATTTTTAATCATCATACGAGCACACATCAAATACACATAGCTACCCGTAGTAATAGATAATTAGAATAGTAGAAGTAATCGGTAGAAGTACCACCTCCCAACCAATTGCCCCGAGATTTTACCCTTAGCTTTCTAATAAACCAACAAATGATAAAAAAGAATCATCCTCAACCCCCACCTTTGCGTAATACATTTCTTGCTAGCATTCCTATTCCCCTAGATAACGATATCAATCCCCGAGGCTTACCCAATACTACACTACGACGATTAGGTTCAGTGCCTAGGGTGTTGAAAAACTTGCTCGACGAAAAGGAAGTTCCTTTGACCCCGAACGCACTTTGTACGCGCATCAGCAACTCTAACCATTGACATTGTCTCATGTTTAATTCCTTTTGGTCTAAGATGTGTTGAAGGATTTTAATGATCTGTGAATACCGTGCATTTAGTGCCATACAGGTAGTCACGTCTCCATAATTGAAGAGCAAAACCACTGCTCCTAATTCCAGATCATGAGTGGTGTTGTTTTTTTCGTGAGTTTTGAGTTGTCGAGAAGCATATACGATTACTTTACTCCTTTGCATCAATACAACACCTAAACCCTGGTATGATGCATCACAATACACTACGAAATCGTCATGTCTCCATAATTTAAGAGCAAAACCACTGTTTCTAATTCCAGATCATGAGTAGTGCAGTTCTTTTCATGAGTTTTGAGTTATCAAGAAGCGTATGCGATTATATTACCGTTTAGATCCAGAAATCACACTTGGAGAATTTGGCACACAACTCTTCCTTTTTGAGTAATTCTAAGATAGTCTTTAGATGTTTTGCGTGCTCTTCTTTGTCGCGATAATAGATAAGAATGTCATCGATGAACACAATTACAAATTTTTCCAAGTAGGGTTTGCACACTTGAATCATTAAATCCATGAATACTGCTGGAGCGTTGGTCAAGCCGAATGGCATCACTTGGAACTTTTAGTGACCGTATCGTATGTTGGGGCGAAATATTGAGTTGATAAATACAAAACTAATGTGCAACAATGAAATATGAATGAAACATGAAGGGCTAAAATGACAAAGGATGATTCTACAAAAAGAATGAAGGTTACAGAAGATCTTTTTAATGTTAGGAAGATTTACATGTTTCCTAATAATTATCCTTTGTAAACCCTAATTTCTATAGTATGTAAAGACACATAGGGGCGTAAGTTTAGTGTGAACAGAAAATGTAGTCGACTAAATGTGTGTGTGTGTGTGTCTAGGCATCAAGTCCTGTAATGAGACGCCTAGGTTTAGTGTTTTAGCCCCAAGGTAATCAAGGTTTTCCTTGATCCCTGTTATTGTTGAGTAACCGTTCTACACTTGATCATGTAGAATTGGGGCTTAGTGTGTTTGTAATGGCTGGTAGAGATGATGACGAGAAAACCTTGTTAATAACAAAGTATTTTGATTATATTTCGCTATGCTTTGTATGTTCTTTGTTATTGTTATCCTAGATGTAAGATCTAATCAATCTGAGCTCTTTTTGACCAACTGGGATCCTAGAGAGGTCCTCCTCCAGTTTTGTTCTCTCCACCATGGGAGTTTCAACAGGGTCACTAGAATCAAATTCAATTTTCTTTAAAATTTCATTAGCATATTTAGATTGATTTATGAAAATGTCTCCGGGACTTTGAGAAATTTGTAATTGTAAGAAAAATGACATTTGTCCCATCATAGACATTTGGAATTTAGAACTCATCTCATTTGAAAAACGGTCACATTTCATAGGATCGGTTGAGGCAAATATGATATCATCAACATAAATTTGAACATGAAGTGAATGTTTTCTTGTTTTTCGAATGAATAACATAGGATCAACAACACCTTTGTAGAATCCGTTTGCCAGTAGGAACTTTGACAAAGTGTCATACGATGCCCTAGGTGCTTGCTTTAGGCCGTAAAGAGCCTTTTTCAGGCGATAGACATGTGTAGGATGATCGGGATCCACAAATCCTTCTGGTTGATTGACATAGACTACTTCTTTCAACTCGCCGTTTTGAAAAGCAATCTTCACATCCATTTGGCAGACTATCATGTTGTTGCTGGCAGCATTAGCGAGAAAGATTCTGATAGCCTCTATTGGATCAAACGGTGCGAATGAGTCCTTAAAGTCTATGACCTCCTCTTGACGATATCCCTTAGCAACAAGTCGTTCCTTATTTTTCAAAACATCACCATGCTCATCAAGTTTCACCTTATAAATCCACTTGAGAGCAATAATCATTGCACAGTTTGGAGGTGGTACTAATTCCCATACTTCAAGTCGGTCAAACTCGTGAATTTCTTCTTGCATTGCATTAAACCAACAATCCTCAACAATAGCGGTCTTAAAATCTTTGGGTTCGACTTTGGATAGTAAGGAATTATAAAAGCACGACAAGGCATCAGTGGCAAGTTGCTTTCGTGTGGATACCAGAAGAGAATGATTCCCAATAATGTTATCAATCGAACGATCATTGGTCAATTTTCTTAGATGTTCATGTGGTTGAGGGTAGGGAACTGAGGTAGCCATGTTTAGATCCCCTGAAGAAAATGCCTCAGAAGGGGATTCAGGAGCAAATATGTTCTCGAACGGAGCATCTTCTGGAGGAGAAAAAGGATTCACTTCTAAAGAATTATCTACTGCAGTGCCTTGATGTACCTAAGGAGATTGAAGATTTGATGATGATGGTGAATAACTTGCAGAAGGAGAATCTTGACCTATAGAAATAGACACAGATGGACCATTGGAATTGTTTGGAATAGGAGCTGTGGCAGCTGATGATGTCGGAGTATCACCAGTTGGTGGCTCAAAATATTTATCAAACATTGGATCAAATAAGATCTTCAAATCTTCATCTGAAGGAGGGACATAAGGAACTGCAGGAGTAGGATACTGTACAATACCTGAACTAATTGGCCCAGGTGTCAAAAATTAGTTGTGGATCCGAAACTAGTGTTACCAGGAGCCGGTTGCTCAGTCAGCTCATCGAATGTCACGTGAATAGTTTCCATAATTTGTCAGGCTCGTCTATTGTAGATTCGGTATCCCTTAAGATATGGTGCATACCCAATGAAGAATCTAATGTCTGGTTTAGCCTTTAACTTTCTCAGATCTTCACTGTCATTTGTTAGATAGCATGGAGCACCAAACACACGTAGAAAAGAGAGATCTGGTTTCCTGTTATGTATCAGCTCATATGGAGTTGTGTTGTGCAGAGTATGTATCAATGATCAGTTATGGGTGTAACAAGCAGTAGCAATGGCTTTCGCCCAAAGAAACATCGGAGCCTTAAAGAATATTAGCATGATTCGTGCAGCTTCCACAAGAGTACAATTTCGTCTTTCAATAATGCCGTTTTGCTGAGGAGTACGTGGAACACTTTTCTGGTGACTGATGCCAATACTCTCATAAAATTGAATGAGTTGTTTGTTTAACTTAGTTCCATATCTGTTCGGATGATTCTGACGGTTTTGTTTAGCATGATTCGTGCAGCTTCCACAAGTACGATTTCGTCTTTCAACAATGCCGTTTTGCTGAGGAGTACGTGGAACACTTTTCTGGTGACTGATGCCAATACTCTCATAAAAATGAATGAGTTGTTTGTTTAACTTAGTTCCTTATCTGTTCGGATGATTCTGACGGTTTTGTTGAGTCTGACTTATAATTGTTTGATTAGTTTGATGATAACCTCTTGAGTTTCGTACTTGGTTCTCAAAAACTTCACCCATGTAAACCGAGAATAGTCATCTACCTCAACAAGAACACATTTCTTCCCACATATACTTTGCACTCTCATTGGTCCGCATAGATCCATGTGAAGGGTGTGAAGAACTTCCATGATGGTGTTGACAGTTTTGGGTTTGTGAGCATATTTTTTGCTTTTGCCCAGTTGGCAAGCCGAACAAAGATGATCTTTTTTGAATTTAATATGGGTAGACCTCGCACAAGGCCTTTCGAGAAAGATCATTGATGGTACCAAAGTTCAAGTGATTTAAACGACGGTGTCATAACCAACATTTGTTCTTTGAGGCCTTAGATAACAAGCAAATAAGAGATGGCCGCATCATGTCTTCAATAGAGATGGTGTATAAATTAGTGTCGCGAGAGCCTTTAAGCAGACCAGCACCATCTAATACTGTAAGATATAGGATTTCACAAACACATCAAACCATAAACATATGGGGCGTATACAAAGTTTAGAGAGAGAAAGTTCTAGAGAGAGAAAGAGAAGAGAGTTGGGAACTATGTGAAACAAAAGAAAAATGGTATTGAAGCTCCAACCCTCTACCTTGGGAGGTAGAGGGTATTTATAGTTTTATTACAAGACTCGCTACCTATGGGCTGTGGATCAGGCATACAGTGGGTAAAGACTCGTCCGTCCTCCACGGTGTTACTTAACTAAATACTAACTAACATTAAATGACTACGACTACGAGCTTTCTAACGATTACATATACTTGAGGTGACCGACACTTTAACGATGGGAATTTCCTAAATCCTAACAATCTCCCCCTAAGGGAGGTCACCTCAAATTACACAGAATATAAACAGATATTACATTAAGATTTTTCTTGGATTCTTGCTTAAGTTCATTGCTCTATAGCCTGTAGTCTTTGGTTCTTCATGTTTTGCATCTTTGGATAATTCAAGTGGAGGTCTTTAACTGATCCACATGATAATGAGTTTTGAGCCAGCTTTGAGATCATCAGCTGCCATAAATCTCTGAATTTTCCTTTGTAGTGTTGACATTATGTGAAGTTGTGACATTGGACCTATATGCTCACATTCTGGATCATGATTTCTTCTCATCAGAGTAGCGGAAGCTTTAGTTGATTCATGATATTTGCAGCAGCGTAGCAGAATCATGGAGTGACAATATCAGAGTCGTTGATGCACTTATCATGATTTCTTTAGAAATGAATGTGTTGTGTGAGCATGCGGCAATGGATTGACCTCTCAATTCTGATCAGCTGCAAACGTCGGGTGTACCTGCATACAACAATTAGCAATAAAGCGGGCGAAAGTGTCTTTGATCACTTTCGTTGAATTGAGGTACACGGCCCACGGTTCCTCGTTGATAAGTACAAGTACTGCCTGTGATCAGGTATAATTCCAAGGAATCTCCTTGACAGGGTTTCGCAGCTTCTCTAGCCGTTCTCAAACTGGAACGTCTCAAAGAAGACCACACGGAGTGAGTGAACCACCGAATTGAGATTCACTTATTGATGAAAAGTGATTTGAAAAGCAATCGTGTACTGCTGAATATAAAGTGTTTTTGCAATACAACGAAGGTTTTAAGGAAAATCAGCTATCAATCATAAACACCTTTTTATTTTTGAAATATTAATACACATTCGATGTGCTAGAGAAAAGAATTTTAAGCAAAATGACCGGTTTTTCAAAGGAATCCGTCAATCCATAACCTGAACCAGGATTGATTCATAATTTTGAATCGCCCCATTGTTTCTGTTAAGTTGTCACATGGTTGATCTATTGGATAGATCTCACATGCCACCTACCAAGAGCTTGTTTGATGTTGGCTCTAGAAGGCTTTCCATCTTCATTGTGAATATGTTAGCATATAACTCAGATATTATGGCAATACCACAAGGATAATGCGTAGGGCTCTTAACATATTTTCTCTCTTTCCACATAGTGTAAAATAGAGAGTATTTATTGGTTGTGACCTTAATGAGATTTATTGATGATCTCGTGGCTCTAGACTCAAAAGTGCACATTTGGTTCCTATGCTGGAGACTAGGAAGAGGGTCTCCTCCTTGAATATCAACAATCTCTATGAGAAAGTCGATAGATAATGTAGGTTCCCCGTGAGAATGAAACAAGTCCTTTTAAGAGAAACTTGAGTAGCTTGGGAAGTTGTAGTGCAGTGCGTCACTGGGTCTATGACTTCTTGTCTTCAATACCAGTGTTACCTTAGTAGACACTAGTAGCATATGTATTGAACCCGATTTCTGCCCTAAGGTTGAATTAATGGAGGGCTATTTCTTTTCACCCTTTTTCACATTCATTTATTTTTCATTCTTCAAACTCTTCAGTGCTTACCGAGACTTCATAACTAGAACCTTGTTGGGTTTATTCTAGTTCTAGCTCTATCTCAGTCTGCACTCTTCCTATATCTCACTTTTCTCCTTTTTTCATCATACCTAAGGACTCTACACTATCTAGTGAATTGTCCCTGGGTAGATCCCTCCGGCTCTGGCGGGATCATGGGAATGAATACCTAACCTAACCATCCTTATAACTCCATACATAAAGTAAATGTGGTCAGTCTTTTGGTATTGTTCTTCTTCCATTAGAACCAATTGAAAACCATTTGAAAATCAATCCAAGTATTTGTGATTCATGATCAAAACATTTTGTACCTGCATTGTTTTTGATATTTTTAGAAAACGCTCCCCCTCAACATGTGCATCATATATTTGAAATAGTTTTGGAACATGGAGGCAAGAGGACTTGAAAATCTCAGATTTAAGAATGAAAGATTCGATTCTTTGATCAACCATTTCTAAAAGATATCAACATCACTTTCCCGATCAAAATTAGTATTTTTCATACTTTGTTAAAGATATTTTTGGGAGAGGATGTGGTTTTCAAAAGAGTTTCTCCCCCTCAACTTGTGCATATAATTTTTGAAATTGTTTTGCACAAAAAAGGTAAGAGTTCTTAGAAGCACTTTCACGATCATATAGCCATGCGGAAACCATTAGAAAATCAATCAAGGTACTTTATGTTAAAACATAGAAATCTTTCTACCTTGAAAGTTTATTTTCTTTTTGAAATGCTGCCCCTCAATATATGCTTTGATTTTCGAAAAGAGTTTAGCACATATTAGAGAGCAGTATGCACTTTGAGACAAATCAATCACGATTCAATCCTTATTGGTTTGATGAAGATGTTCCCTCTTAACATGTGCATGGAAAATTTGAAATCGTTTGGCACATGTGGGGAGGAGAGCTTGTTAATCACGTATAAAACCATTTATTGAATTAACAGTTTAAATCCAATTTAAATCACAAATTCTCCCCCGATCACAATTTTCAAATCCTTTGAGATTTGTGATCTCTATAGATTTAAATTAAATTTTGAAGATTTTTGAGGAGAATAGTGACTTGCTTTTGAAACACATTTTAACTGATAAGGATCAGATTTTGAGACTTTAAACTTCATTGATCAAACATGCATAAATATCTTTTGAAAACATAACATTATCCAAGGTCTTGAATCAATTGTATAAAACATTGTACTATTTGATTGTCCAAAAGTAGACCTTGCTCTTTTACGTGCCAACTGTTTGAAAAATAACCTTTTTGATTGAATTTGGAATCATTATCCCCCTCAATCAATGACATGAGTTGTTGATTGAGTGTTAGAGATTTTGACAAAGAATAAGCCCAGATGATTTTCAGAAATATGGTCCAAGTTATTTTCAAAGCAATTTGTTTTCATAAGATGATAAATATTTTTCAGAAGAATATTTAGAAGGAAAAATATTTGTGAAAGAAACATTTTTTTTTGCCAAAAAACATTTGGTTTTTAGAATCAGAGCATAAGATTTTAAAAACAGAAAAAGCATGGCTCTGTTCTTTCTTTTTAAACACAGGTTATTGTCTTAAATAACTAAGCCACCATTTTTCTGCATCCCATTTTTTTAAAACAATTTATGTACATTCGAAGAACATCTAAAGACCCGTGACACTCTTTGAATGACAACACAAAGTCCGTAGATGTTATCAAATTAAGAAAAACATGACAAAATGACAATACTTTTTGGATTTTTTTGAGTTTTTCAAATTTTTATGGATTTTTGAAAGTTTTAGAATTTCTTATTTGCTTTTCGAAAAAAATATGTACACAGGATAGATGAAGAGATGCCTTTACTCCTCTTCTTCCTCTAGAAGACGTTTGAGTGTCTCAGGGTGAAGACTCTTGAGTCCAAGACGAGGAAGAATAAACTCGAAACGTTCTCGAGGGAGTGCCTTAGTGAAGATGTCGGCTAGCTGATATTCCGTTCTCACAAAGTAAAGTTCTACCACACCTGTTTCCACTTGTTCCCGGATGAAATGATGTCAAATGTCGAGGTGCTTTGCTCTTGAATGTTGAACATTATTGCAGGAGAGAGCAATGGCACTTTGTTATCACAATACAGGGGAATTTTGTTGAAGTCAAAGCCATAGTCAGATAGTTGGGATCTCATCCATAGGATTTGAGCACAACATGATGACATGGCGATGTATTCAGCCTCTGTAGAGGATATCGACGTACACATTTGTTTCTTAGACCACCAGCTTACAAGCTTTTCTCCCAAGAATTGAGCACCACCTGATGTGCTACGACGTGTATCTTGACACCCTGCATGGTCTGCATCTGCATATGTTGTTAGTGACATGTTGGTGTCCTTCGGATACCAAAGTCCCATGTTAATAGTACCTTGGATATACCGAAAGTCCCGTTTAACCGCTTCAAGGTGCTTTTTAGTAGGCTTAGCCTGATATCTAGCACACATGCATACAGCGAACAAAATGTCAGGTCTACTGGATGAGAGGTACATCAGGGATCCAATCATACTATGATATTTTGTTTGATCAACCATGATCCCTGAGTGGTCCTCATCCAGTTTGGTACGCTCCACCATGGGAGTGTCAACGGGGTCACAAGTGTTAAATCCAAATTTCTTTAAAATTTCATTAGCATATTTAGATTGATTGATAAAAATGCCTTCGAGACTTTGTGAAATTTGTAATCCCAAGAAAAATGACATTTGTCCCATCATAGACATTTGAAATTTGGACCCCATTTCATTTGAAAAACGATCACATTCAGTAGGGTCGGTCGAGGCAAAAATAATATCATCTACATAGATTTGAACATGGATTAAATGTTTTCCTGACTTTCTAGTGAACAATGTGGGATCCACTGCTCCTTTGCTGAATCCAGTGGATAAGAAGAACTTTGACAAAGTATCATACCATACCCTTGGAGGTTGTTATAGACCATATAGAACCTTCTTTAAGCGATAGACGTGAGTAGGACATTCAGCATCCACAAAACCTTCTGGTTGATTGACGTACACGATTTCTTTTAAATCTCCATTTAGAAAGGCAGTCTTTACATCCATTTGATAAACCACCATGTTCTTACTAGCAGCATTAGCTAAGAAGATTCTGATTGCCTCAATACGTGCAACTAGAGCAAATGATTACTCAAAGTCAATACCCTCCTCTTGACGATATCCTTTTGCAATGAGTCTTGCCTTGTTCTTTAATACGTCCCCATGCTCATCAAGTTTCACTTTGAAGATCCATTTGAGAGCAATGACCATAGCACACTCAAGAGCTGGTACTAATTCCCAAACATTAAGTCGGTCAAACTCATGAACCAACTGTCCTCTGACATTGCGGTTTTGACATCTTTTGGTTCGACTTTTGACAGTATGGAATTGAAGAAGCACCATAAGGCATCTGTTGCAAGCTGTTTACGGGTGGATACCGGACGAGAGGGATTCCCTATGATATTATCCAATGGATGATCGTGTGTCAATTTTCTGAAATGCTCGTGTGGTTGTGGTTGAGGAACTGAGGTAGCGAGTTGTTTTCCCGATGAAGATGGTTCAGATGATGGATCAGGGGCAAAAATATTTTCAAAAGGTGCATCTTTTGGAGTGGCAAAAGGGTTTACTTCATCTGTGACTGCAGCAACGTTTCCAGTATGTACGCTTGTAGCTTGAAGAGTAAATGATGATGAAGAATGATCTGCAGAAGGCGCTTTGTGAGATACCGACATAGAAATGGATGGATTGATTGTATTGGATGGATTAGGAGCAGCCTCTGTTGAATTAGTAGAGTGGATGTTGTCCTGAGATTCAAAGTATTCATCAAACATTGGATTAAACAATTTCTTCACATCTTCTTCCGAGGGTGGTACATACGGTACTGCAGATGAGGGATTCTATACAAGAGAGGAACTAATGGGACTACTTGATGACAGTTGTGAGGCGGGTCCAGAACTGGATTGTCCTGGAGCCATTTGACCGGTCAGCTCATCGAACGTAACGTGAATTGTTTCCATGATATTTAGGGTTCTTTTGTTGTAGATTCGGTATCCTTTTCTGTTTGGTGCATATCCTACAAACACTCCAATGTCCACTTTAGCTTTCAGTTTACCTAAATCTTGACCCTCATTAGTTGGGTAACACAAAGCACCAAACACACGAAGGAAGGATAGATCAGGTTTTTGATTGTGGACAAGTTCATATGGAGTTTTTCCATGAGTTGTGTGAATTAGGGATCGATTTTGGGTGTAGCATGAAGTGGCAATGGCTTCGGCCCAGAGAAATGTTGGAACCTTTGAATAAATCAGCATTGTTCTTGCTGCTTCTACAAGAGTTCGATTTCGTCTTTCAACTACACCGTTTTGTTGAGGAGTTCGTGGAACACTTCTTTGATGACTGATTCCAACACTTTCAAAAAACTCACTAAGTTCTTTATTAACAAACTCAGTTCCATTGTCAGTTCGGATGATTCTAACATTCTTGTTAAGTCGAACCTGCAGCTGTTTGATAAGTTTAATGCTGACATCTGGAGTTTCATCCTTTGTCCTCAAGAACTTAACCCAAGTGAATCGAGAGTAGTCATCAACCACGACTAACACATATTTCTTCCCGTTAATTGTTTTCACTGTCATAGGTCCGCACCAATCCATATGAATAGTGTGAAGAACTTCCATAACTGCGTTTGTGGGTTTGGGTTTGTGGGCATATTTCCTGCTTTTTCCCAATTGGCATGCTGAACAAAGATGATCCTTTTCATACTTTAATCTAGGTAAGCCTCTTACTAGGTCCTTTCTGGAAAGATCATTAATGGTGGCGAAGTTCAAGTGATTGAGACGACGATGCCATAACCATGACTTTGTTTTCGAAGCCTTTGACAACAAGCAGATAGGAGAAGACTTCATCATATCTTCGATAGAGATGGTGTATAGGTTTGTGCCACGTGTTCCTCTTAAGAGTTCCACACCATCAAGTTCTCTAACGAAGCAAGTATCTTTTCTAAAAGCTACCTCTAGATCGGAATCACAGAATTGACCAACAGAGAACAAATTATGACCAAGACCTTCAACATAGTATACCCTGGAGATCACACTACTTCCAACAACATAGTCTCCATAACCCAAAATAGCTCAAAAATGATCATTTCCGAATCTAACAGTCCCGATGAATTTACTCATGAAGTTCACGAGCCGTGACCAGTCTCCAGTCATATGCTTGGAACAGCCTGAGTCCAAGTACCACAGAACGATTTGAACGACCTGCAGTTGAACACAGACAAGAATGGATAACTGGATAATTGGGATCCCCATGCAAGAATGGGTTCCATTTGGTTAGTAACAATGATTGGAGCACCCACATCAGAAACATAATCAATGGAATCATTAGGGATAGATGCAGTGCTAGTGTACGAATTAGACCTATTCAAAGTATGTTCACTTCTTAAAGGAATAGTTCTACCAGTAGGCATCCATTTCCTAATGGGCATTGACTTAGATAATTTAGGGCACAACTCATTGAGATTAAATTTGCGGTCAGTAGGTTTCCACTGATAACCTACATTACTAAATTTTCTTCCTGTGGGTTTCCAATGTTTTCTAACCTTCTTCCGCCTTTGCTTTCTAGCCTTCTTAGCTTGATTTTTGGGATTAACAATTTTAATAGGGTATTTAACAGTATTAATCAAATCATTCACACCACATACATGATTAGTAATAGAAACCAAGCAATCATCATTACATGTTTTGCCAAAAGTAGCAGAATTCGCATTAATTACTGCATGCTTAGAGCTAACACTAGAATCAACGCGATTCGTTTTATTCAACATAGGTTCATTCTTCCTAAGGTGATCTTCTACTCTATTCCACTGAACATTCCTAGCTTGCAAGGTCCTATCATTCTTTGTGTTTCCTTGAGGCTTTGACCTGCTCGCTTTGGTGTCACTTTTTACTCCTGTAGAGGGAATGGGAACATTAGTTGGTTTTGCTACTTTTTGCATTTCAAGTTTAGAAGTGTTGGGATCTGAACTACTTGAAGGCACATTAAAGTTCACTTTCTTAACACTGGGCATAGAGCAAGGCATCACAGCTTTATCTTTCTCACATAAGGATTTAGGACATGTTGCTCTTAAACATTCTAACAGCTCCTGAGATCATTTGGCCTGAATGCAAGAAAACCTAATTTCACTATCAAGTGGCTTATTTATGTGATCCTCTTCTACAATCTCACGGAGACATTCTAGACTATCCTTAAGGTGAAGAAAATAGTTATGAAACACGAGTTCGTTATTTATAAGATGAGGAGGAATGTATTTAACAGTCACAGTATATTTAGAGTCTGCAGATGACTCTGATGCAACATTCTCATTAAAGACCAGTGGCATTTTCCCTTTTACCTGACTCTTCAGATTCTCAATTTCCTTTTGTAACGAAGTTATTTTTTCATTGTTTTTGTCACGAGTGACTTTCATTGAATCGTATAACTCTTTGAAGTGTCATTTGACCTTTTCATTTTCTTCTAGAAAACTCTCATTTTCTTGTTGTAATACGTTAATGATGTTTTGAAGATGAAAGTTTTGAGAAAACTGAGAATCTAAAGGAGGAGGCATTTAGGAGCCAGTCACATTGTTCTTTTCACCCTTTAATTGTGAAATTTGGGCTTTCAACTTTCTAATCGAGTTACAGTGAGCTTGAATCTGTTCGTCACGTTTGTTTATTTCAAAAACTGCATCAAACTCTGGAACATTTGAGGATGTCTTGATGTTTGAGGTTTTGACATTTTCTTTGAGATGTTGATATTTTAGTTGCAAATCAAAATGTTCAACTTCTAGCTTAGAAAAATGTTTTACCAAATTATTGTGATCATCCTGGTCAATTTTCTCATTTAGTTTTGAGTTTTTTTTTCAAGCTCAATAACACGATCATGGGAAACTTTCAAAGCAACATATAATTCATGAAATTGTGAAGCAGTAATAGAATGCTTAGTAACAGTATAAAACACATCTTGAGCCACACAACTCAATACTAAGTTCTCATTTAAGATATGCAGATTCTTCCTTTCAATTTCATTATATTTGAGTTCCCGTTCATAATCATTGACCTCAACTATCATTGCATCAAATTCCTTTTCCATTTCTTTAATATCTGAGTCTATCCCTTTTTGAAGACTCTCAAATTGACCTTTTAATTGTTTAAAGAAAGGTATGACCTCAGTTAAATAGCATTCTTTAGTTTGCTCAAAACCCCTCTCCCCTTCAGTTATCCCAGTAGGTGTGATTCTTTTCTTACATGTCTTCTCAAAATCAACGAATAGTTGATAAACAACATATAGGCTGATTAAGGTCTTGCTCTTAGTGGGAATAGATCTAGGAACTAAATGCATTGGTGTATTCGGAGGATACACAATTGCTGGAGGCATTTTCCTAAGGGGAGTGTTTGTTTTAACAAATGCATTAGCTTTTTGCATATCTATGTCCTTTTTCCAAAAAACTTGTTCTGGGTTAATAGAGTTTGAGGCTTAAACATATTCAGGGAAACCAGTTTTCTATAGTGTAATCATGGGGTTTGAACGTTATGTTTTGCTTTTTACACTCAGGGTCTTTCAGCTTCTTATCCATTTTCTCCCTAGAGGCATCTTCAAATTTTCTATCCTCTTCCGTGCTTCCAATACATGATGGTTTTTGCCTAGGCTTGAGGATCTCATTACCATCATATACAATCGTATGGAAAGCTTTAGCCTTTTTACAATACTCGGGATTTGGTTCCTCTACTAGGGGAATACTATGCTTATCGCTTAAGACTCTGTGCTTAGTGATCATGTGAGCAGTCTGAATGGTATTCCCTTATACGTACAACTTGTTTTCAAGCTTGTTTTTCAAAGTTTTTATGTTGGAAAAATCAGTTAAAAGTTTTGATTCCTTAGCATTATATTCCTGTTTAAGCATTTTAACATTTTCTTGAAGTTCTTGCTTTTCCTTAACAGTTTTGTTTAGTTTGTCTCTTAAGGAATCTAACTCTTGTTTTAATATTTCTTCCCTAAAATTACTTTTTCTAATAAGTGTACGCATTTGGTCATCCATTTCCTGCTCACGGGTAGTTAATTCATACTTAGCACGTTGTTCATAAATGGCTACTTGTTCTTTATTGGCATTCAGTTCAGAGATAACAGAATCATCAGGGGCACATGCAGTGTATTCATAAAAAACATAGTCATCATTGACTGCAGAAAATGCATCACTTGGTACGATCTCACTTCCACTTTGTATCACATATTGATCACATGGGACAATATTACTATTACCCACATTATCAATATCTGATTCATTAGTTACATGTGATTGTACTTTGTTATACATCTCTTGCTCATCAACTTCATCGTATAGTTTTAATATCTCCGAGATGATTGAATATTTGGATGGACCAGCCTGCTGTGGTGATGAGACCTTTGGAGAGACCATTGGTGAAATGCTAGCCATGAAGATTTTCTGGGAAGTAGGTTCATCATCGACATCAGAGTCAAATGCATCACAGTCAGCAACTTGAAAGGCATTTTGATGATTGTGACCTATTTCCTGAATTGGCTGCTCATCCACATCAGCATCATAGGTTCTGGCATTTCCCTCAGCAAGAAACAGCAACTCTTCATTATCCAAAACTGCTCCATTGTCCTGAGCTTGCATCAGCAGCATCTTGTCCCTGAAGTACTCTGCATTTTAAGGGCGTTTTGGAGATGTGCAGTTCCTTGCAATGTGTCCATCACCACCACAGTTGTAGCACTTGATTGGCTTTCCTTATCCTTGATTTGCATTCCTTCCACGGTTTTGATTAGGCACATACCCTCCACCTACTCCACCCTTTCCTTGTTCATACTGTCTTCCTTGCACTGGTTGCACCATGATCTTACCATCTCTGACAATAGCATGATTTTGTAGATTGGATGCAGTTCTGATATCATTGTTAGTGTGTGGAGTGAGGTTCAGATTTTGCTTAACCATAAGAGCCAGTTGATTGATGAAATATTCCATGGTTGCTTCAGCATCAAGCTGCTTAAAACTTGGACCAGGAATGAGTTTGTGGTCACCATTTCCAGTAGGTATGACTTGTGAAGCTTTGGTGGTTATTCCTACATTAGTGTAAAAGGCTGTTGAATCATTTGACGAACTTGCATTACCAGAATTTGAATTGATTTTTTCCAAGATCATTCGTTCAAACATAGCATGTCTCTCATTCTGAAGCAAGTATGCATACAATTGCTCATAGTTGGTGTTCCTCAAACCTTTTGTTAACTTGACAGAAGTGACAAATTTGTGCCATTCGGGATTCATGTTGTTCACAAACTTTGAATTTAGCTGAATATTTGGCATAGTCATTTTAATATTCCTCATGTCATTCACAAGCTTGTGGAACATCACGTAATATTCAGTGACACTTTCCCCTGGTTTCATCTTAAAGTGCTCAAAGTCATCATACAGTTGAGATTCTCTGTCTTCTTTAGTTAATTCAGAACCAAAGAGAAGCATCTTGACATTATCCCAAACTGCTTTGGCTTCAGTGTTGTGACTGATTAGTTTGTAGATGGTAGACCATGAAGTACAATGGTTGAGGCCCTAATATCTGCATCATATCTATTTTTCTCCTTATCACTGAGCTCATCATACGTCTTTGGTCTGTCCAATCCTAAGATCACTGTACCATCCGCAGCAGTTTCAAGTGTGTCTCTTGTAGTCTGAATCTGATAAGGTCCTTCATCAATTGATTTGAGAATGTTAACCCTATTTTCCTTGCCCAAACAATACAACCTAATTCGTTGAGCCCATGAGTCATAATCGGTTCTCAAGCATAGGTGGGCGAGTATCGATCCAGGTTGCTTGAACGTCCTCACTACAGTAGAAGCGATAGTAGGTGCGTTGTTAGACATGATTCCAGATCCTACGGATTTTACTATTCTTTGATTAAACCGGGAAATTGATTCTTTCACGGGATTTTACAAAATCAAAAGAACAACCGTAAAACGTAGCACGAAGAAGTGACAAGTCTCAATAGACAAGTAGTGAACTTGACAAGTCGCAACCTTACCAACGCGCTTTGATATCAACTCGCTTAATAGACAACTCGCTTAAAAGACAAGTCGCTTAAAACCCAAGTCGCACAAAGAGACAACTCGCTTAATAGACAAGTCGCTTTAAAACCCAAGTCTCTTAAAGAGTCAACTCGCTTAATAGCCAAGTCGCATAAACCAACTCGCTTCCAAGATAACTCGCTTAAGTGCCAACTCGCAGAAACAGACAACTCGCTTACAAAACAACTAGCTTAGGCGACAACTCGCTTAAGTATCAACACGCTTCAGAGACAACTCGCTTCCAATAACAAAGCAACTCGCTTCCAAGAAACGTATTACCGTGGCTCAACTCGCTTTGTACAATTTTAAAAATCAACCACTTTAACAATCAAAAACAGCCCAACCACGATGATTCAAGCCTTCCAATTCAAAACCTAAACACATATGATGATCCTAAACATAAAAGTACAATCAAAATTCAAACTTTACCACTAGAAATTAACCAAATGATTCAAACTCTTCTAAACACTTATAACCCCAAAAACCTTATGAAATCCACCAAACCAAAGAGCATGAAAGATGAGTGATCAAACCTGGCTCTGATACCAATTGTAAGATATAAGATTTCATAAACACATCAAACCATAAACATATGGGGTGTATACAAAGTTTAGAGAGAGAAAGTTCTAGAGAGAGAAAGGGAAGAGAGTTGGGAACTATGTGAAACAAAAGAAAAATGGTATTGAAGCTGCAACCCTCTACCTTGGGAGGTAGAGGTTATTTATAGTTTTCTTACAAGACTCGCCACATACGGGCTGTGGATCAGGCATACAGTGGGTAAAGACCCGTCCGTCCTCCACGGTGTTACTTAACTAAATACTAACTAACATTAAATGACGACGACCACGAGCTTTCTAACGATTACATATACTTGAGGTGACCGACACTTTAACGACTGGATTTTCTAAATCCTAACAAATACTCTGACGAAGCATGTGTGTTTTCTAAAAGCCACTTCGAGACCGAAATCACAAAATTGACTAACAGCGAACTAATTGTGTCCAAGTCCTTCAATGTAGTATACCATGGAAATTACACTGTCACCAAAAACATAATCTCCGTAACCCATAATTGCTCTAAAATGGTCGTTCCCGAATCTAACTGTGTCGATGAACTTATTAATGAAATTGTTGAGCCGTGAGCGTTCTACGGTCATATGTTTTGAGCAGCCTGAATCCAAATACCAAAGGACGATTCGTACGACCTGCATTTGAAAATAGACGAAGGTGGATAACCGGAAACATTAGATCCCCACTTTATAATGGGGTCCTTTTGGTTAGTGCAAACAATTCCTGGATTGTCAAAAACTCTATGTGCCTTGGTGTTAACAATGGGGGCATCACTAGTAGAAGCAGAAGACCTAGTCAAAGGGCATTGCGTTACTAGAAGGATGACTCTACCAGTTGGCTTCCATTCCTTAACAGGTCCAACTCTAGGCATGGTAATCCTAGCTAAGGGGCAAAGTTCACCTAGAGTGAATATTTGACATGTGGAGGGCTTCCATTGAAAGCCCAATTGGTAAACATTTTTCTTGTAGGTTTCCAAGATTGCTTAATTTGTTTTGATTTCCCAACTATCTTAACTGAGGATTGTTTCGAAGACAACAACAGTGACACAACACATTGATCAAGATTACCGGAATCTAATCATTCATTACATGTTTTGCACACATCATTAGTATTCGAATTAATTACAGTACGCTTATAGCTAATGCTAGAATCAACACGATTCTTTTTGTTCAAATCAAACTAATTGTTCCTACGATGGTCTTCTACTTCTTTTTGGTGAACACTTTTAGCTTGCGTAGTCCTATCATTCTTTATATTGCCTCTAGGCTTTGACCCGCTAGCTTTAGTGTCACTATTTACTCCTGTAGAAGTAATGATGGGAATATTAGTTTGTTTCACTGCCATTTTCTTTTCTGGTTTTGATGTGCTGGGTTCAGATGTTTTCATGGGTACATCAAAGGTAACATGCTTGTTCTTAGGCATTGAGGAAAATGCAACAAATCTATCTCGCTTGGTGCCAGTTTTTGAACATGCGCCAATTACGTATTCTAAGAGTTCCTGAGATCGTTTAGTGTACATGCAAGCATAGTCAACAGCACTATCTAGTGGTTTCTTTATTCTATCATCTTCAACGATCTCATGAAGACTATCTAGGCTATCCTTAAGGTAAGTGAGATATGCTTGATAAACAGTCCTATTGTTCCTAAGAGGAGGGGGAATATACTTAACATCAATTTCATACTTATTACAAGCAAAAACCTTTGGAACAGCATATTCACAAGTGGGGATTGGCATTTTCCCTTTCACCTGAGTCTTTAGATTCTCAATCTCGTTAAGCAAAGAAGTTATCTTTTCATTGTGTTTGTCATGAGTGACCTCAATTGAATCATATAACTTTTGTATTGCAATTTAACTTTTGAATTTTCAGCTTTAAAACATTCATTTTCTTGTTGCAATTTATTGATGGTGTTTTGGTATTAAATATTCTGAGAATCTAGAGACGCTGGTTTATGGGAGCCTACCACTTCACTCCTATTTCACTTCAATTGAGAAATTTGAGCTTTCAATTTTTAGATCGTGTTACAGTGAGCTTGAATCTGTTCATCTCGATTGCTTATTTCAAAATATGCATCAAATTCAGGAGCATCCAAAGATGTTTTGGCATTTGAAATTTTAATTCTTTCTTCAAGATGTTGATATTTTAATTATAAAATAAGATTCTCAACCTCTAATTTTGACAAATGCCTGACCATGTTATCATGATCATCGTTTTGGATTTTCTCATGCAATATTAAATTCTCAGCTTCAAGCTCATTGACACGAACATGGACAACTTTAAATGCAAGTGACAAATCATGAAATTGAGAGGAAGTTAAAGCAGAATCAATAGCAGTATAATACACATCCTGGGTAATAGATCTAGCAATCAACTTCTCATTGGTGATGTGAATATTCTTCTCTGAATCTCATAAGTTTTAAGCTCTATCACATTTTGTTTAACCATATTTTCCATATCATTAAGTACATCTTTCATCTTTTTGACTTTAGTTTCTAGAGCCTTTTGAATGCTCTCAAAATGTTCTTTGACTAGGTCAAAGAATGGAATAACCTTAGTTAGATAGCACCGTTTTGTTTGGTCAAACTCCCTTTCCTCTTCAGTAATAGCTGATGGTGTAATTCTCTTCTTACATGTTTTATCGAAATTAGAAAATAGTTGATAAATTACATAAATTCTAATTAACGTTTTACATTCTGTAGGAAGATTTCTGGGAACTAAATGCATGGGTGTATTAGGTGGGTACACTGTTGCAGTCGGTAATCTCATTAGGGGAGGATTTTTAATCACAAGTTCTTTGGCATTTTTATTTTCCATGTCTAACTTCAAAATACTTGTTCAAGGGTCAACTGAGTTTGAGGTTTGAAAGTAGCTAAGAAGTTCTCCTTAGAATAATTGGGAGGTTTGTGATTGACCCAGTTTTTCACACTAACAGGGTCATTCATTTTCTTAGCCATTTTATCTCTAGATAATTATTCTAAATCTCTTTCCTCTTGTGATAATGGTGCACTAGTAGGGACATGATCCGGTTTAGTGATTTCACTTCCATCATATAAAGTAAGTTGGGCCACTTTAGCTTTCCTAAGGTAAACTGAATTTCGGTCACCTATGGATTTCTCACTATGTTCACCACACAATTTCTTATGATTTAACATCATGTGAGCAGTTTGTATGGAGTGGTCTTGTGCGTACAACTTGTTTTCAAGTTTATTCTTTAACGTTTTAAGTCTGGAAAAATCATTCAAGAGTTTTGTTTCCTTTTCTTTGAAATTCTGTTTAAGCATCGTTACATTTTCTTGTATTTATTGTTTTTGCTTAACCGTTTGATTAAGTTTCAATTGTAAAGAGTGTAACTCCCCTTTCAATGTTTCTTCCCTTAAATTACGATCTAAAATCAGTGTACGCATTTGACTATCCATTTTTTGTTCACGTTCAGTTAGTTCAAATTTCACACATTATTCATATATGGCCACTTGTTCCTTATATATATTAAGTGTAGTGGTCAATGAGTCATCAGGGATGAAAGCAGTATACTCATGCAACATGTAATCATCATTTAGAACATAATATGCACTACTAGGTACAACTTGACCTTCGTTGTGTTTCACATACTGCTCATATGGGATAACATTGATATTTCCCATATTCACAGTGTTTGACTCAACAACTTTTGTCTGTTGTACTTTGTTGGGAATCTTTTGTTCATCAGCCATATCGTACAGTTTGAGTACCTCTTAGATATCTGATGCATTGGAGGGACCAACTTGTTGAGGTGAGGAGACCATTGGATATATGTTTGCAATGAATATGGTTTGAGCAGTGGGTTCATCATTAACATCTGAGTCAAAGGCATCACAGCCATCGACTTGAAAGATATTGGGATCATTCTGTGCCATATCATAAACTGGTTGGTCATCAACATCAGCATCAAAAGTATTTATCCCTTCTCTAGCTAGAAACAATTGCTCCTCTTCATCCAATGCAACATCATTCTCTTGAGCTTGCATCAACAACATCTTATCCTTGAAGTAATCTGAATTCTGTGAACGCTTTGGCTCAACGCAGTTTCTTGTAATGTGTCCTACACCATCATAGTTGTAGCACTTGATTTACTTTGCTTGTCCTGGCATAGCATTCCCACCTCTGTTTTGTGCACCACAAATACCAGCGTCACCATTTCCTCGAGCAAAGTTTCATTGCTTCATATTATGTCGCCCTTGAGCATTCTGAACCACAACCCTTCCATCCTCCATAGTTGCTTGATTATGTGGATTTGATGAAGTTTGAAGTTGGTTGTTGGTTTGAGGGAGGGCTGCTCGGAATTTTCGAGCAAGTAAGGCGACTTGGTTGGAGAGATTTTCAATCATCTTATCAGCTGGAGTGTATCCTGAATCAGGTAAAAGTGTCTGATTCTGTGAAGAGGATGGGTACTGATAAACTTGAGTTTGTTATTATTGGGTGAATGGCTGAACATTCGAAACAAGTGCAAGTGGATCATTTGTTGTTGTTGGATTGAGCCTTTCCATAATCAGACGATCATAGGCAGTATGCTTTTGATGTTGTTGTAGGTATGTATACAACTGTTTATAGTTTTTGTCTCTCAAACCTTTGTTAAGCTTAACTGCTGTTAGAAACTGTTGGATCGATATACTCTGACCAAACTAACTATGTAGCTTGTAAGGGCTTAGCAACCTCGGATAAATCCTAAGTTACTAACAATGAAACACTGATATTACTTTACTAAGTATGTGGAAACTACTTCAATAAAGCTAAGAAGAATAACTTAAACTTCAACAATTTTATTAATACTTTGAACCTGTTCGATACACAGATTCACTAACAACCCTAATAACTCTAATATCATACTTTGTAAATTCTAAATCACATATCTCTAATGCCAATCTAGGGGTCCTTTTATAGGCATAAGGAGTACTCTAGTCGGTTTACAATTACAATTCTTGTACGACAAGTAATACTAATTCTAAGAATATTCTAGATAAACATAACTTTCCATAAACGATATAGCAGTTCTTTAGCTTTGCAGTACTTTGACATGAGCAGTACTCTGACTTCTTCATTAGCAGTACTTTGAATTTCTTCAGCACTTTGACTTTTATATCCCAACAATCCTCCCCTAACTTGAATTCTACTTTCTTGATTTCAAGTTCCTTTGCATCTTTAACTTTTAACAGCTTTGTTTTCAAGGAAAGATTGTGTCTTTATCTTCAGATTTGTCTTGTACTCTCAGTGCTTGTATTATCATCATCAAAGTAGTCTTTATAAGCAATCCTTTTCAGCAATCATTATCAGCAATCTTCATCTTTTCAGCTACTCAGCAACATATGGCAAATTGTACATCATATCATAAAGTTTCAGTCTATTCTCATCACTTCCAGGTGTGTAAACTCCTGTGAGAGGTGAATCATTGAAAATTTAATGGATTTTGATGTCTCTTTACCAAAGCCATTATCTCTGGAGTAGCCAATGTTTAAGTGTGTAAAACCATGATACATTGATAACCATATGATTTTTAGCAAATCATCAGCTATCAACGGATTTTTTTTGTCTTTACCAAAAGCCGTACCCTTTTGGACTAGTTAGTTCTTGCAACCATGGTGAACTAATTACCATATAAATGGTTTTTTCCACAGCCTTTACCACAAGCCATTTTCTTGTGGGCTAGTCAACTCTTTACTATTGCAGATATGGTGAGTTGATTACCATACAACTTATTGGCAAGTTGTCAACCATCAACGGATTTGAGATATCTTTACCAAAGCCGTTTGCTCATGGATTAGCCAATCCTTTTGTTAAACATGGTGGACTGATAACCTTTTGTTATGTTAGTGCAAAGCACTTTTTCCAAGTAAAACCATCTCAAAAACCATTTGTTGCTGATAACTTGTGCTTCAAAAATTATTTTGCACTTCACAAAAATTGCTTATTTATTTTCATTAAAGACCTTTACTGGTTTTAAGCTGCAAGCAGTACTTTGAGAAAGTACTGTTTGTCCAGCAGTACTTTGAATAAAGTACTGATTTTTCAAAGAATTTATATTATAAAAACCATACCAGTAATTATGCATCATCATCTGCTAACTCTGTCCATTTGATGAACAATTCAATCACCATAAGAGCTGTTTCATTCTCCTCTTCGACTTCCATACCGTGATCTAGCATTCTTCTCATAAGATCTCTTGTCAGTGGATATCTTCTTTCTGCTAGCATATGAATCATGGTCCCATCTTCTAATTCCAAAACATGCACTCCTGATTCTTCAAAGAATCTCCAGCTTGTAATCTCCCAAACTTCTTGGTTATTCCATATTACATCAGTGCTTGTTTCTACTGTTTCCCAAATGGTTATCAGATCTCCCAACAAGATTAAGCCGACTCCAGTTGATGGAATATGCTCAAAATACTCTTGCACTAGTTGATATAGGTGAAACAGATCTTCTCTATCAATCAAATGCAGTATATCCCACATCAAATTAAATACTCTAAAGCTTTCATCTTCTCTATGGAACATAAGATAGTCTCCATCCTTTGATTTTACAACTTCAAATGTAGATATCTTGGACTTCTTTACTGCAATGTCTTTAGACTTAGGATGCTCAAAATCTACAACTGTTAGATAATTCCTCAGCTCATCAATTGTATCTGATCTCAATTCTATCTTCTTTGATGGCTGTTCATCACCAGTTGTTCTCTTTCTTTTTAAGCTCCTTTTTCTTGCATCCTCATTCTGTTTTTCATCATCAAAAGAAATAATACCAGCCACTTCCTTTTGATAAGCTTCTCTAACAACATCATATAGATCTTTCATCTCTATATACTTAAACCTTTGTAATCCAGTATATCCTCTACCCTTCAGATAAGCCATCATAGCATTTCTTTCCTTAGCAATACTTGGTCTTCTTGGTAGAACAGGAACAGGTTGCTTTTCTGGTATTTCAGCATCTAACTCAGCTTGAAACTTTCTAGCAGCTTCCTCATTCTTAGCCACTTCAATAGCTCTTAATTATGTTAATGTAAGATTCTTCTTTTTCTTTGTTTCTACAAGTTTACCTTTTCCTTTATCTTTAGGATCTACAGCAGGTTGAGACGATTGCAAGACTTGAGGTTGTTGTTGTTCAACACCTGGAATACTAATACCTCTTGGTCTTGACATGTTTTGTAAAATCTGAGCAACAGTCTCATCATCACTAGCAGTACGTTCTACTTTAGGTGTATCAGCTTCCTCTTCTGGTAAGACTGTTGAAGGACCAGCTTCTTCTTCAAAATTTAGGATCCTTGGTGTAATGAGCTCTTACCTATAAGTTCCTTGAAGAGCAGTACCTTGATCATCAGTACTTTGCACACCAGTACTTTGAAGTCTAGTACCTTGTGGCTCATTACCTTGAGACTCAGTTTTCTCAGTTTCTTTAGCTTCCTTTTGTGAATCATCAAAAGTGTCAGCATCTTCATAGGCTTTAGCATCTTTATTCAAATTTACTTGCTCCAAATTCCTCCCCAATTGGAATGAAGACTGCTTGTGAACCTTCTTGCCTTTAGAAGCCTTTTTAAACTTCTTACCTCTCTTCTACTGAGACTTGACCCACAATCTGTGATGTTGAACTAATGGCCATACAAAGTTCTTCAATCTTCTAAATTTGTTTTTCAACTTCATCAATTGTGTTGCTTGAGCTTTATAATGTTTCTTTAATCTCAAAAGCTCCCTTGTCAAAGCATAGTTATCCAGAACTTGACCCTCAGTAGCCATATCTCCCTCATCTCCTCCAGATGTTTGAGACCCATCTGTGGAAGTATAATCATTGGGAGAAGATGGTGGGTTTACCTCTGGATCTGAATCACCATAAGCAATATCTTGCAAAGATGCAGTAGATTGAGATGCAGTACGTTGCTGTGAAGCAGTACGTTGAGAAGTAGTACCTTCCCTTGAAACAGAAAGCTCATGATCTTCACTTTCAGCAGCTTCATCTCTAACTGCTTGTACTATCTCCATCATTTGAGCTGTTAATGGTGTATCCCGCCCAGAAAACTTGTCACTCTTTCTAGCCATGAAAGTAAATACCTTAGGTGGAAGGACTACAACTGGTAGCAAGCTAGAAGGTTTAGGCTCATCCTTAAGCTGTTTGTTCAAGAATAATTGAACAAATCGTGGGTACATTAAAAATGGTGAACCATTGGAGATGTGAGATAGCATACTATCTAGAATCATTCTTGAAAAGTTAAAGGGTTGATTGGTAGCTAATCCCACTAAGGCAGAGGCTATATTTGAACCAAATTGTTCCCATGAAGTACTCTTGGGACTTAGGCAATGAAACAAAAAATGGACTAGATACTTCCATTGAGGACTGAATAAGGGTTTCTTAAAAGTTGTTTCAGTGAGAGACCCTTCATACCCAATATCCCTTAATGTATCCCAAAGCACTTGTTTGTCAAAACAAATAGCCCCTTCTTCATCATGAAACAATAAATCTTCTCTAATTGAAGCTTCACTAACTCTAACTATCTTCCCAGCAACCTTAGTCTGAATATAGAATTCATCATCTTCCATATGAGATCTGGAAGTTGCCCAAAATTGTTGAATCCAGGGCTAAATGATGTCGGGTTCAACCAAAAGAGCATAATTAATTGATGATCCAGTGAGGAAATCAATTATGTCATGAAAAGCGACATTGGATTGTGTCTTATCTAAGTTAGCCACCATGTTATGCTTACTAACTGTGTTACGATTCGCCATTGAATGTTGTCATAAGACAACCAATCATTGATCTGTAAAGCTTGACATCCACAGCCTGTCCTTCTTCATCCTTTCCCAATGAGTTGATAGCTTTGATAGGTGTGGTGACTGACCTCATAGCATCAAAGTTAAACTTCTTAAGAATGTCAGTGACATACTTATCTTGACTAATAAAGATTCCAGTACTTGATTGTTTAACTTGAAGTCCCAAAAAGAATGTTAATTCACCCATGGAACTCATTTGAAATTCTTGTTGCATGAGCCGCTCAAATTCTTTCACCATAGACTGTTTTGTAGCTCCAAAGATAATATCATCTACATATACTTGAACAAGCATGATATCCTTCTTGTCTCTCTTGATAAACAAAGTCTTATCAATTGCTCCTCTCCTGTAACCATGTTGCAATAAGAAAGTAGAGAGTCTTTCATACCAAGCTCTATGTGCTTGATGAAGGCCATACAGAGCCTTAACAACTTTGTAAACTTTGTTTGGATGTGCAGGATCTTCAAAACCAGGAGGTTGTTTGACATAGACCTCCTTTGTAATTTTTCCATAAAGAAAGGCACTCTTGACATCCATTTGATAAACAGGAAAGCCCATATAAGATGCAAAAGCCAGGAATAATCTAATGGCTTCAATCATTGCTACTAGAGCAAACACTTCATCATAGTCCACTCCTTCTTCTTGTATATATCCTTGTGCAACTAATCTTGCTTTGTTCTTGATGACATTCCCTCTTTCATCTCTTTTAACTCTAAAAACCCATCTTGTACCAATGACTTTCTTTCCATCTGGTAGATCACATAGTACCCAAACGTCTTGAAGTTTGAATTGAAGAAGTTCTTCTTGCATAGCTTCAACCCAACTCTCTTTAGTTAATGCTTGAGCTACATTCTTGGGTTCTTCTTGAGAGATAAAACAAGAGAATAAACATGTTTGTTGATCCTTATGATTCATCCTGTTTTGTTTATACACAAAGCTAAGTAAAGCATTATGCGGCTTGGAGAAGTCTTTAGCTTTGGTTCTTGTGAGCACTCCAGAAGTAGAAGGTCCAATGATTTGACCAGCAGGATGATCTTTATGAACTCTTAATGTAGGAGTCTGTAGAACTTCAAGATCATCACCCAGATTTGTGAAATCAGCTCCTTCATTGGAATTTGAGAAAATACCTTCATCATCTAATTCATCATCAGTTTCCTCTAATCCAGGCATGTTAGGATCATTCAAATCAGCAGAAGTACTGTCAATTGGTGCAGCAATACTTTGATCCAAAGTACTGTGATCAAAAGTACTGTAAGAGAAATCTGTAGACTTACCCTTTTTCTTTGCAGCTTCATAAGCTCTCCTTTGATCATCATCATAAGATTGTGCTATTGTTTCATGAAAAAGCATCCTATTAAGTTCATCTTGAATAGCTTGATCTTCAGCAGACAAAGTAGATTTTGGTTCATCAGTACTTTTCTCCTTCTCAACAATAATGGGTTCTTCATCAGGAACAACATCAGGTCTAATATTGACTCCATGAACAATGTACTGTAAATCTTCTTCTTTGTGAACAACTTGATTTTCTTCTCTAACAAGAACATAGTTCATAGAGGGAGTCAAAACATCAAGATCAAACATCCAATAGGGACCTTTACCTTTTTGATTTTCTTGATCTTCTAAAAATTCAACATGAAGACAATCTTGAACTTTTTTGGTGACCTTGTTGTACACTCTAAATCCTTTGCTATTGGTACAATATCCCAATAAATATCCTTCATCTAACTTGCCATCAAATTTGCCCAAAGAATCAATAGTATTGAGAATAGTCAAAGGACATCCAAAAGGCTTCATAAAACATATGTTAGGTTTGTTTCCCATAAGCAACTCATAAGGTGTCTTCATCTGAGGTTTAGTGACTGATACTCTATTCAACACATAGCAGGCAGTACTTACAGCTTCAGCCCAAAATTGAATAGGTAATTGTGAATCTGCAAGCATTTTTGTTGCTGCTTCTATCAAGGTTCTGTTCTTTCTTTCTACAACACCATTCTTCTGTGGAGTTCTAGCAATACTAAACTCACTCTTAATCCCTTTCTTGGCACAAAATTCATCCATTAACTTATTTTTGAATTCAGTCCCATTATCACATCTAATACCTCTTACTTTGAGTCTTAATTGATTTTCAAGGGCAATTATAAGATCATGAATAGCATCAAAGGTGTCATCTTTAAATCCCAAGAAAAAGACCCAACTGAATCTACTACAATCATCTGTTACAACTAAGCAGTACTTCTTCTTGTTTAAGCTTGCAACAGAAACAGGACCAAATAGATCCATGTGCAACAACTCTAAAGATTCTCTAATAGTTCTCTCCTCAATCTTCTTTCATGAAGCTTTGTGTTGTTTACCCTTCTTGCACGCAAAACATGAATGATCATTCTTGTATGTTTTGGAAGGTAAACCTCTAACTAAATTTCCTCTAACCAACTTGTTGATATTCTTGAAATTCACATGTCCTAATCTTCTATGCCATTGATGTGCTTCTTCAAGTGTTGCCTTTGCTAGTAAACATGTTGCTCTTTCAGAAGAGTTAAGACTCTTCATATCCAGACTATACACATCATTGCTTCTTGGTACTCTCAGTATTACCAAGTTATCATCAACAAGCTTGAACTCATGGGAGAGAATAAGACATTCTGTGTTAGTGAATTACACAGGGTGCTTCTTGTCACAGATCTGAGATACTGACAAAAGATTGAACTTGAGCTCCTTCACATAACGAACATTCTCAAAATCTATGCTTCCTGCCTTGATGGTTCCTTTTCCAGTAATTCTACCTCTACTAGGATCATTCCCAAATGCAACTCTTCTCTTCCTCCAAAATAAGATCTAAAATCTGACAGAATCTCTTTGTCTCATGTCATGCTTCCAGAGCAACCACTATCAACAATTAAATGATCTTTAAGCTCCTCTTCTGGGTTGCCCTGCACAAAGATGAAGGAGTTAGATATTTTTAGGAACCCAAGCCATTACTGACTTGTGTTCCCCTTGTGGAGTGACATACTTAAATTCTTTAAGTATGTAATCTCCACTGTCTTTAAGCACATGATCAATTATTTTTGTTTGTTCCAAAACATGTTGTTAATACAAATAAGCCGTAAAAACGTTAATTTATATTTTACGATTTTCTAATGTTTTGTCGATAACAAAGGTAAAATCATTTTAACGAAACGAATAAAATACGTAAATGGTTTGAACTAATAGTTTCTAACATATTCACATTTTCACATAAAACACTAAAACAAGTATAAGTGATTTTATGATTTAATATTACATATGTACAACAACTAGTATTTACATATTTGGGTAAAATATGCACATAACTAGTATGTAGTATATTGGGTAATATAAATTGGTAGAAACATAAGTATCGTAACCCATTGGGCAAATACATTGAATGTAGTTGGGTACAACCCAAAGCCCATGACCCATAGAGCTTGACCCATAATCCATTGCATGACATCATGCTTATATCATATATGGATAATATCCATGACCCATGGTTTTGACCCATACCCATGTGACTAGGTGCATTGTACTCAAGAGATACATTGTATCTAGCTAAAGACCCATGGATCAACCCATGACCCATGACCCATAACCAAAATACCCATGGGTAAACAGGAGCGTCCCACGGATCCCTAGCTTTACGCTAGACGGATCCCTTGTGGAAGGGATCCGTGGGATCCGGGGAACAGTAGAATTTTTCCTCTATAAATAGTGAGTCATTTCTTCATTGTTTCTCACCCCTTTCTAACATACTTTCCCCTAGAGTTAAAAACTCTCTAACCTCAGATCCAAGAGATCTATGTTTGTAGTTTTTTTGTGTGATATTCTAGGTTCCTCTTAAAGGCGAGATCACCACCTTTGAAGTCGAGCAAGCTCAAGTCCATGAGTTACCATGCTTCCTCATCATCAAGACTACTGAAGTCTTCTTGTTGGTGATTGTTTTTCTTTTCCTAAGAAATGTTGAAGACATTTGTGAAAGGTGTCTCAATTGTCAAGACGAAGATATTAGTGAAGGGTATCTATCGTCCATATCATAAGCACTTGTGGTAGGTTCTTAGAAGTCAAGACTAGAAGCATTATTGAATAGTGCTTAGAAGTCAAGACACGAGACATTAGTGAAGGGTGTCTTGAAGATCTAGTAAAAAGGCATTAGTGAAAGGTGCCTTAGATGTACATTCGATATGGTGTGTTTCGATGTACAAGATAGATTAGTGCTAGATCCAAGGATATTGATATCCTTGATGATGTTGTAAAGGAGTTGATCTCCTTTGGGATTAGTCGTTGGTGTAGTGTTGGGTAGTAGTTCCTCTATTGCAATGGAACTAGGTGCTTAGCCTAGTACCTAATAAAGGGTAGGCGACGTTGTGTAGGTGTGGTTCACCTTGGTGTGAAAGAACTAGGTACTTAGCCTAGTACCTTATAAAGGGTAGGCGACTTTGTGTAGGTGTGGTTCACCTTGGAGTGAAAGAACCCGGTGGTTAGCCTAGCACCGGAAAAAGGGTAGGCGATGTTGTGAAGGCTTCTCCGCCATAAGGAGATTGGTGTAGTGATTACAAACTCTCGAGTAGGTGACTCGGGGAGTGGAGTAGGGCAAGGAAGGTGTCCTTGTAGTCGAACCACTATAAATACTCGCGTTGTGGTTTTGTGCTTCTAATTCTTATCTTTCATTACTTACCTTTATATGCTTGTTTATCAACATCCAACACACACATCCAAATAGATTGACATAAGTCGATCTAAATAGATTAAAAGGAAGTTTTAATTGGCAAAAATATTCAACCCCCCTTCTAGTTTTCTAAAATTGGTATCAGAGCTTCATTACCCAGTTTCTTGAAGTATATTGTACTTTAAAAACTTGATACGATCCATAGTTAATTGAAAACTACAAAGAAGGTTTTTCATAAAAACAAACAACATGTCTTTTAAAACTCTTTGTTTGGATGTTGATTAGATGACAACATTTCTTATTAGTTATTTCCTATTTAAAATTCACTAATCTTCTGTGTCATGTTGATTAGTCAAAGCTCATACCCACCAAACTATAGGAATCGCTTGGTAACAAGAATATCTTCCTTAAGAAGGTATCGTAAACACAAAGGAGCCGGAATCGTCTAAGTGACATTTGTTGTGTCATTTGTAAAGACATTCCTAAGTGCGCTGGAGGTATGATTTTCTTCTTTGACATTTTCTTGATAATTAAGTATGCCTATTTAGGTATTTATATGATTATCTTTTGTGCATATACATGTTTTACATGAAGCTTCATTAGGAAGCCTTTTTTTCCTCACATACGTGTTATTTTTCTCGTCTAAAGTCGTGGTATATAAAACTTATTTTTTATTTCTTTTAATCCAATAATAAAACAAAACACAAATTTCAAAAATTCTCCTTCCCCATAAATAAACTACTCGACGACCACTTTATCAAATCCCCACTTTTTCAAATCTTCCAATTTCAAAATTTTCCTCTCACTCAAAACTTCATCCTCCTTTCCATTTCATCTCAACCGAAACCAAGAAGAATCGTCTTCAACATGGTTTACATTGCTCTCATGCTCATCGCCTTAACACTCATCACACTTGTGTTCCCTATGATGAAGTTCACATACAGAGACATATACTTTGTGTTGTTAATCTACATTGGGTTATATACCCAATCCTTTGTATCATCCTTAGCATTGAAATGAAATATTACTAATAATCTAGTTTATCTAGGTTATTGTCATAATGTGTTTATCATTTACTTTTACTTTTTCGTGATACATCAGAAGTCATGTATGCATGCTAAAAGAAAAATGTAGGCTAAAACACTTATCTTGGTATAAAACTATGAGATCTAAAAACCTATGTTTTTCATCATAAAATATGTTTTTGTAACTACAGATCCACGGATCCCTGGAAATGTAGTAGCCGAATCCCTTTTTAACGGGAACCGTGGGATCCGTCATACTGGAGAACAGTTCTTCATGCAAATTAAAAACCACTTTTCTTCTAAAAAGTAATACTCCACTAGAATGTCAAAACCATAAGTGAGTTAAGTGTCATTGTTGTTAAAAAACCATTGTTAATAAAAATCTAGTAAAAACGTTAGATAATCATTGGTTGACCACAAACATCACTTTCTATTAACTCATCATTTCTATAGGTTCAACAATGACGCATGAATATGAGTTTGATTTTTCACTCACTAGCGTCTAAACTCCAAACATCTCCCTTGAGCCCAACACACCTGGAAATCATGTCCGTGGGTTCAATAATCTCGAAAACCGTCACTTCCATGAAGGACGTATTGTAGACACATCTCTACAATTCGAAGAAGGTATCAATACCTCCTTCCGAGCCATAGGACTAGAATGTCTTCTTGAAATCAACGAGAAGATATGTCCAAGGTTCATAATGGAATTCTTCCGTCAAGTTGAACTCGTTCGTAACGAGGATCGCTCTCTATCTCTTTGGTTTTATATCAAAAACCAAAAGTTTACTTTAACCCTTGGGCATTTTGCTCACATCATTCGAATTCCAAATCATGGACAATGTGCCTTAACCGAAGATTGGTCTCTTGATTCTCTCTTCAACTTTCGTAAAGAAAATAGTCCATATTGTTCACACATACCCTCCTCGGAAGATTTACATCGCATAATATGCAAACCTCGACCATATTACTTCGATCCAAACATTATCTTCACACGGGATATCTGAGAAGAGTACAAGCCCCTTGCACTCATCCTACGTGAAAATGTTTGGAGTCTTAGGGGAAATCGAGAAATCCTTCCCGCTTTTTGTGCTCACATAATGTATTGTTTGCTAACACAAAAACCATACAATCTCGCCTACTTCTTCACAAGGAAAATTGTAAATCTTCAAAGCTCCAAGAATAAACTCATCCCTTATGGAATGTTCTTGACACGCCTCTATCATAACGTTATGCACTTTCATCCACAATTAAAAAGTTCGTTGTACGTACTTGTGAACAAGATGATGGAACCGCTAAACATATCTCTCATGAAGACTTTCTTCATTCTTGATTCCACCAACACTCATCAACCACGTGATGATCCGTCTAGCGAAAATGCTCAAGGAACTTAGTAGTCTTTCAAATAGGATCAATCCTTTTGTACTCGTGCTTTATCAATGTAATCCAATTTCTATCATGAAATAAAACATCTTACATTTGATATCTTAGTGTTAGAACCCCTTTAAACTAACCTTGGAATATAATACATTGTCAAGATCATTGCATACCTTTAGTAAAGGTTCTGCTTAGCAGATGGACAGATCCCAAAGTTTGTGCTAGACGGATCCCTACAGTTAGGGAACCATGGGATCCGGCAAACAAAAAATGAAATTGCAAGCAGTGTATTTCAAACATATGCTTAGAACACCTCACACTAAGCTTGAAATAGTATCTTAAGGCAAATTAAGTCCTTATTAAGTTAAGTAGATCATTCCTACTCACACATAACTCAACTAGGTCACACTCAAAGACGCTTGTAGATTTATCGTTTCACTTTAATCCATTACTCTTCCGCTCTTAAGCTCACACATCGTTTTTCACATGATCCCTCATATCTAAACGTTGGAAACCTCTTATAGCAAAATTGATCATAATCATCCTTGCGTCAAAATTGGTCGAAATTGATCAAATTCTAGTTCTTCCATCTTAAGCCTTTAGGATATTCTCCAAAAGGATTAATCTTTAGGATCATTTAGCCTCAATTAACACTCTCATCTTTAGTGTCATCCTTGTTAATTCATTGGTACTCATGAAAGTTGCAATTCCTTCCATAAAAGGCAATCATTAGCTACATCACTCATTACCTTCAAGTACTTAAGCACCCCTGCATTTAAGACACTTAGGAGGAAAGAAACACTCAAGATGATATAGATCTTAGACCTTAGAAACATCATTTCTACTCTTTCATAGCTGCTGAGAGCCGGATCCCTAGGATTAGCCTAGACGGATCCCTCTGAGGAAGGAACCGTGGGATCCGGATGACAGATTATGTCAAACCTTGCTAAAACAATCATTTCAACTCATCTTTCTAACTCAAACACTCTATCTCATCTTAAATGAGTTCCTAGATCAGTACAAACTCTGAAGTTGACTCTTGTACATGTTAATCATCACATTCAAATGAATTTTAGTGGCTTAAGGCTTAAATGCACTTGCCAAATCTCTTGCTTTATAAACCACATTATTAGGACTTCCATAATCATCATCTTCATCCTAATTTTTAACACTTAAGAAACCCTTACAAACTTCTTGAAATCATCTTATCATGAGGAAAACTCCAAGTAGTAACTTATCCACCAAAGAACCACCCAATAAAATTGCTCGTGTTGTACACAAAATTTCTTCAACCGAATCATCTCCCGTCAAGCCAACAAATGCAAGAATCTCTTCTCAACCAATCAAACCAATTCCTAAAAGGATGGTACCCACAAAACTACCTATGCCAAACACACCATACCTCCTAGGCCAAACAATATCATTTCCACTAAACCATCACCATTGGTTCCTAGAGCTATTTCTTTTACATCTCCACTATCATCACCACATCTCTACAATTTAGAGGATTTGCCTCCTAGGCCGTCTCATCCGCCTCCGCTGACAACATTCTCCTCATTAGGAGGAATAATGGTAAAAATCAAGGTGTTGAGTCAACATTAGCTCCGGCTTCCTTTTCGACATTTCCATCATATAATCCCATTTGGATTATGAGAAATCATCAAAGTCAACCACCAGACCATATGGAAGTTGACCCTTCTCTACCACCACCATCATTCTTGGTCGAGCCATTCTCAAATGCGCCTCCACCAATCCCTCCGTCGTTTGAAGCTCCACAAGCCGCTTCACTTGATCCTTCGCATCAAGCCATTTCATTTATTCCACCGCCACTACCTAGCCATGACAAAGATTGCTATCATTGTCAACATGTTGAAAGTTTAATACATGAAGTACGAGAAGACCAACGTTTCATGTTCTATCATCTCCTCGAACGTTTCGACGAGATTAAACCTAAACAAAACTTGAGCTAGAAGATTTTAGTGGTGTCCTAGCATCAAGCGATAGTTGGTCTAGAAATTCCTAGTCATGTATTTTTTATTTTCTTAGTTTTTAGAGTCATGTATATCATAACTCTAGTTTTATTAAATGAAATTACATGCTACTTGCTATATTTTTTATTATATGATTACGTTGTATTCATATCTTACTTTTGTGATAACATTATTTGTTATACCACCATTTGCTGAATTTATCACCCAGACGGATCCCTCTAATTTACCTAGACGGATCCCTACTAGGAGGGAACCGTGATACAGAAAACTACTTTTCTACTAACTTGGATCACATTTGCAGGAAATTGTGCATTATACTTGTTTTCTAATCTTTGTTTTGTACTTATTCAATTTACACATGAAGACTTTGACATGCTAAAGCTAGGGGGAGCTTTGTGTACATTGCAAATTACTTGAAATATTAGGATTACATTTCTTGACATCCCCTTGCAAAATTGCAATCAACAAGGGGGAGCACATTCATCACATAGACGAAATCTTTTGCAAACTTAGTTGCAAATAAACTAGCTTAGTACTAGTCTATTGACGCCCTTAAATAGGGATGGACTCGTCAAGGGGGAGTAAAGACGAGATCCTTTCCCGTTACTTGCTCTCTATTTTTTTTTATTTTATTTCTTTCACATGTTTTTCCTAAAACAATGTGTTAGTTTCCTTTCGAATCTCTTTTGTTTTCGACAAAAGGGGAGAAAAAGTAAAAACTACAAATTCAAACTTTTACAATTTTAGCTTTTCCTTAAAATAATTTTATGTTTTGTCATCAACAAAAAGGGGGAGATTGTTAATACAAATAAGCCGTAAAAACGTTTATTTATATTTTATGATCTTCTAATGTTTTGTCGATAACAAACGTAAAATCATTTTAATGAAACGAATAAAATACGTAAATGGTTTGAACTAATAGTTTCTAACATATTCAGATTTTCACATAAAACACTAAAACAAGTATAAGTGATTTTATGATTTAATATTACATATGTACAACAACTAGTGTTTACATATTTGGGTAAAATATACACATAACTAGTATGTAGTATATTGGGTAATATAAATGGGTAGAAACTTAAGTATCATAACCCATTGGGCAAATACATTGAATGTAGTTAGGTACAACCAAAATCCCATGACCCATGGAGCTTGACCCATAATCCAATGCATGACATCATGCTTATATCATATATGGATAATATCCATAACCTATGGTTTTTACCCATACCCATGTGACTAGGTGCATTGCACTCAAGAGATACATTGTATCTAGCTAAAGACCCATGGATCAACCCATGACCCATGACCCATAACCAAAATACTCATGGGTAGACAGGAGCGTCCCACGGATCCCTAGCTTTACGCTAGACGGATCCCTTGTGGTAGGCATCCGTGGGATCCGGGCAACAGTAGAATTTTTCCTCTATAAATAGTGAGCCATTTCTTCCTTGTTTCTCACCCTTTTCTAACATACTTTCCCCTAGAGTTAAATACTCTCTAACCTCAGATCCAAGATATCTATGTGTGTAGTTTTGTTTTTTTATGATCTTCTAGGTTCCTCTTAAAGGCGAGATCACCACCTTTGAAGTCAAGCAAGCTCAAGTCCATGAGTTGCCATGCTTCCTCATCATCAAGACTACTGAAGTCTTCTTGTTGGTGATTGTTTTTCTTTTCCTAAGAAATGTTGAAGACATTTGTGAAAGGTGTCTCAAGTGTCAAGACGAAGATATTAGTGAACGGTATCTATCGTCCATATCATAAGAACTTCTGGTAGGTACTTAGAAGTCAAGACTAGAAGCATTATTGAAGAGTGCTTAGAAGTCAAGACACAAGACATTAGTGAAGGGTGTCTTGAAGATCTAGTAAAAAGGCATTAGTGAAAGGTGCCTTAGATGTACATTCGATATGGTATGTTTCGATGTACAAGATAGATTAGTGCTAGATCCAAGGATATTGATATCCTTGATGATGTTGTAAAGGAGTTGATCTCCTTTGGGATTAGTCGTTGGTGTAGTGTTGGGTAGTAGTTCCTCTATTGCAATGGAACTAGGTTCTTAGCCTAGTACCTAATAAAGGGTAGGCGACGTTGTGTAGGTGTGGTTCACCTTGATGTAAAAGAACTAGGTACTTAGCCTAGTACCTTATAAAGGGTAGGCGACGTTGTGTAGGTGTGATTCACCTTCAAGTGAAAGAACCCGGTGGTTAGCCTAGCTCCAGAAAAAGGGTAGGCAACGTTGTGAAGTCTTCTCCGCCATAAGGAGATTGGTGCAATGATTACGAACTCTGGAGTAGGTGACTCGGGGAGTGGAGTCGGGCAAGGAAGGTGGCTTTGTAGCCGAACCACTATAAATACTCGCGTTGTGGTTTTATGCTTCTTACTCTTATCTTTCATTACATACCTTTATATGCTTGTTTATCAACATCCAACACACACATCCAAATAGATTGACATAAGTCGATCTAAATAGATTAAAAGGAAGTTTTAATTGGCAAAACTATTCAATCCCCCCTTCTAGTTTTCCACACATGTGTTGGTTTTTCAACAAGACTCTCTTTTTCATCAAAATTCTCCTTTTCTTTTTCAACAAAATTCCCTTTTTCACCCTTACATGCTGAAAGTACTGTTTGTTTCCCATCAGTACCTTCTTTCTTAACCCAGTTGGTTTTAACTTTTTGTGTAGATTTCTTTGATCTAGATACTCTTTTTGGGGTGTAACGCCTTCTAGATTGATAGTAATTGGATCTCCTAGGGCTTCTATTCCAAAAAGTGCTAGCAGTACCTTGATTGGGTGAAAATCTAATAGTACTTTGAGAAGGTACTGCTTGAGAAAACTTTGTCTTACCAGTACTTTGAAAAGTGTTGCTTGAGGGTATTAGTGGTTTGGAAAAAGGTCTTTTCTGGTGAGGGTACCTATAGTCTTTTGAGAAATTACTATGGTTAACCCTATGTGAGTAATTCCAAACTGGTTTAGCCTCTCTTGGCTTATGGTTGATAGATGTGGTCTTTGGGAATTTGCTTAAGTAATCTGAGTGAAAGTCACAGTCCTTAATCAAATGATCAGGACTATAACAAACAAAACATATTTTTTGACCTGTTATCCCAAAATTTCTTCCTTTAGTTCTGTGACCAAGACTATTCTGACTTCTTGGTGAATGATGAAAACTATTTTGACCAAAACTATCCCAAAATGAGTTAGCAGTATTTTGAAATTTTTTTCTTGAAGGTACTGCTGAATGTTTAGGAGTACTTTGAGTTGAAGGTACTGCTTGACTCTTAACATTATCATCCTTAGGTTTCTCAACTGTTTCTTTTGGGGATTCAGAATTAGATGGACCTGTATTAGATTGACCAGTAAGCTTTTTCCTAAACTCTAAATTGTCTACTCCAAAACAAGAAACATCTGTCCTAAGAGGTTGAAAACTACCAGTTGGTGGAGGAACTACATGATAACCTTTGTCTTTCTTAAATTCAGGAGGTGTTTGACTAATTGATTCCTCATTACTAGATGTGTTTTCTTCTGAGCTAATGAGTTCATCATCACTAGTGGTTATCTCCTCTGAATCAATTTGTTCCTTATCACTAGGTGAGTTTTCTCCTGTATTGCTAAAATCCATACCAGTGCTCTTTTCTGTTTTTCAACAAAACTAACATGTGAAGATCAGATTCTCCCCAAGCGGCAAATTTTTCTAACAATTTATCCCTTTCTTTAGTCAGCTTTTCAATTTCAGAAATCTTACATCCTAACTTCCATTCACTTAATTTTAATTGATAATCCTGTTGCTCATACTTTTCTGCCCAAGCCATTTCATTATTTTCATGAGTTATTATTTTGGCTTCCATTGACTATAAAGTTATTTGGTAACCAGCTACCTCAGACCTAGCCCTTCTACAATTATCTCTTTCAGTTACATAATCGTTAAGCACTTTTTGATAAAAGCTATTACATTTGGAACATACCTCAAAGATAGTAGGTGAACTTGGTGAAGTAGTTACCATAGCAAGCAGAACAGGTTCTTCTTCACTCTCCATGCTCCAGTCAAAAATTCCAAGTCCGTCTCTTGAGTCCAAAGCATCAAATCCTGGTTCCTCATCAAAAGGTGTGCTCCAATCAAACTCTTCCACTGTGACCATAGAGTGGGTTACTGGTTCATCATCAAATTCAGCACTCCAGTCAACCTCTGATAGATTTTCTTGAGCAACCAAAGATTTTGGTTTTGGTTCAGTAATAGGAATTTCCATTATTTTAAGCTTGGGTTTCTCAATCATTATGTTTGCCTGATATTTAGCAAACTTGCATTCTCTTGCAAAGTGTCCAGTTCTTTGACAATTAAAGCATTCAATCTTGGACTTGTCAAAAGTGATACCCTGTTTGGGTTTGAAGTCAATGCCTCTTCCTGTTTTCTTCATGAACTTCTTGATCCTTGCAGTGATCATGGCGACTTGCCATCTTATATCAATTTCTTCTAGAGCATCCTATTCAATTTGTGACAAATCTTCTTCATAAGTAACAGGTAAAGTGGCTTGTTGAGCGAAGAATGAGCATACAACTTCATCAGAGTGGATGGTGTTTGTTGGTGATGAGGTGGGGGTAGTCATGCTTGTGTAAATATGTTGTTTATCACCAACAATACTTTGAGCAGGATAAGCAGTACTTTTAGTGGAAGTACTGCTTCTATTTTCAGAAGACACAAAAGCAATGCTGTGAGATTTTGAACTTGTTTGGCCATTCATCTCATGCTCATACACCTTTAAGTGGTTGTAAAGATCATCAAAGTCCATAGTGTCCAAACCAGGTTGTTCTCTGATCATAGTAGCAATCACATGCCATAGAGATGGCAGACTTCTTAAGAACTTCAGGTTTGCATCTTCAACATATACTTCTTCTTTGTATAACTCTAGCATACTAAGGAGATTTTGGAATCTGTCATAGGCAGCATCAAGACTTTCTCTTTCACCAACAGTGAATATTTCAAACTGTTGCTTCAACAGATTTCTATGCATCTTCTTGGAAGCCTCATTACCTCCAAATCTTGTCTTGATAGTAGCCCATAGTTGTTTTGCATCCTTAGCATAATGGAACTTTAGCAGGTGTCCATCAGGAATAGCAGACAGCATTATGTTGAGAGCCTTCTCTTGATTTCTTATTGTAGCTACTGGCAAGATAGGCTTAGGTGGTTTAGGTTGTCCAGGAACTTCCTCAGCAAGAACTTCATTACCATTGACAATTACATTCCACAGTGCATGGTCTGTAATAGCAATGTACTGCCTCATCTTCATGCTCTAGATGTCATATTCTCCCTTCTTGATGATAGGAATTCTGAGTGAGGTGATGGATGGGGGTGGTGCAGCTTCAGTCGACATCTTTAAGGTTTGTAGTTAAGTAGGTTTTAAGGGTTTCTTCTTAATCAGAGTTTCCACACAAGCTTTGATACCACTTGTTGGATCGATATACTCTGACCAAACTAACTATGTAGCTAGTAAGGGCTTAGCAACCTCTGATAAATCCTAAGTTACTAACAGTGAAACACTGATATTACTTTACTAAGTATGCGGAAACTACTTCAATAAAGCTAAGAAGAATAACTTAAACTTCAACGATTTTATTAATACTTTGAACCTGTTTGATACACAGATTCACTAATAACTCTAATATCGTACTTTGTAAATTCTAAATCACATATCTCTAATACCAATCTAGGGGTCCTTTTATAGGCATAAGGAGTACTCTAGTCGGTTTACAATTACAATTCTTGTACGACAAGTAATACTAATTCTAAGAATATTCTAGATAAACATAACTTTCCATAAACGATATTGCAGTTCTTTAGCTTTGCAGTACTTTGACGTGAGCAGTACTTTGACTTCTTCATTAGCAGTACTTTGACTTTCTTCAGCACTTTGACTTTTCTATCCCAACAGAAACCTATCCCACTCGGGTGTCATATTGTTCAAAAACTCGAATGTTGAGTCGAATGTTTTTCATTGTCATCTTGATGATCCTCATGTCATTGACAAGCTTGTTGAATCTAACATAGTATTCATTGATGTTCTCACCCAGTTTCATCTGGAAATGTTCAAACTCATCATACAACTGTGATTCTAGATCTTCTTTAGTCAATTCAGAGCCAGCAAGAAGCATTTTATCATTATCCCACTCTGCTTTGGCTTTAGTGTTGTGGTTGATGAGTTTGTAGTTGTCTTTGGGAAGCGCTTGAAGAAAAATATTGGAAGCTGTTATATCTTAAACATAACGATTCTTTTCATTCTCATCGAGATCATTGTAAGGACGTGGTCTGTCCATTCCAAAAGTGACAGTTCCATCATCAGCAATAGAGATTGTGTATTTGGTAGTGCCCATCTGAAAAGGTCCTTCATCAATAGATCGAAGAATGTTGATGCCATTTTCTTACCCAAGCAATATAATCAAATTCGTTGTGCCCATGATTCATAATCCATCCTATCAAGCATAGGAGGGAGGGTATCGGACCCGGCAGCTTGAATGTCATCAGAAACAGTTGACATGGTGTTCACTTACACGGGATTTCATAGATCTATGATTTAAACAGAGAAATAACTCTGTTGTGGGATTTTACAAAATCAAGAAGAAACCGTGAGTCAAAATTTTGGCAGTACAACGTTTGGTTTGACTTGATAAATTGTCTTTAGAAGGAAAAATCCAGGGTCAAATCACAGTACCAAAACGAAGACCTCAAAACTCAACACCCCAAAACATAGCTTTACGCAAAACGCAGTGACTTCAAACGCAGACTTGGTTAAAACACCAGAAACCTCAAAACGCAGGCTTAATCAAAACACAGGACCAAAGCACAGTTTCTTGGGTCAAATCGCAAGACTTCAAAACGCAGGATCAAATCGCAGTATCTTGAGTCAAATCACAGGACTTCAAAACGCAGAACTTAAAGGGCAGAGACAAATCGCAGAGCCAAAACGCAATAGCAAAAGGCAACACCACTTAGGCAAAAAGCAGTACCAAAAAGCATTTTTGAGCAAAACACAGTTACCACAAAACGAAGAGCTCAAAATGCAGTGTCCTAAATGCAGAGACCTCAAATCGCAGGATTGATCAAAACGCAGTGATTAGAAAGCAAAATGCAAGTCACTTTCAAGCAAGTACAAACATCACTTCCACCCAGATTTGTGTTTTATACCCTTTTTAGCAAACAACCAAAACGCATCAAGTACTTCAAGGAAAATTGCAATACACTTTGACTCTTTTATACTCAAGTCACAGTCCAGAAGTGTTAAATCACATCCAAGAAAGCTCAAACCACAACCTAGAAAATAACTCCAAAACTTCGAATAACACCCAAACAATCCAATAAAGTGATGAAGTAACCTAAACAGACACCAAACTAAGCTAATACAACACCCCTAAACATGAAAGTACACACTTTAAGCTAATCTAAACAAGAACTAAGCTCAAACTAGGGTATTTCTAGCATGTATAATAACCCAAATAAAAACCACTATAACCAATCTACAAATCTGAGCATACACAATCTAAATGATCAAATCATGGCTCTTGATACCAATTGTTAGAGATCGATTAACAAGAAACACTATAACACTTGTGTATGGTTTGAATCTTTAAGATTTTTATAGAGAGAAAGAGGCTGGGAGTTTCTAGAGAGAGAAATGAAAGAGTTGGTAATATTAGAATGAAATCTCCAACCCTCTCCCTTGGTGGGAAAAGGGTATTTATAGTCTTACAATAAACGCCCCCTACGGGCTGACAGTGGGTAAAGACCCGACCCGACTCTATAGTTATACTTTAACTAAACGTTTACTAATAAGATTACAACCTAAATGATGCTAGATGATACTCGGGGTGACCGAGTATTTAATATGGATTTTCGTAATCGTAACAAAACTTCCCAGAATCTTCAATCTTTTCGGGTATCTTGCTGAGAGGGAGAGCTGATCATTGAGCATTTATCAGAGTATTTGCAAGCTCCTCCAATTTCTCCATGTCCTTCAATAAATCTTTTAACATGTTCGCATATTTTGGCATTAGAGCTAAGGCTTCAGCCAAACTGATATTAAAGTGCAGTTTCTTGAACATCTACAAGAATTTATGAACTTGGATATCAGATTTGTCTTGAAGCTTATCGTTGTTCACCCTAGAAGGATAATGGATAGGAGGTTGATGATGATTTCGACCAGGAAGCTCTTTTGTTATTGAAACAGGAGCTGGTTGGACAACCGAAGGTGGGACTCGTGCGGTACTTCCTGGACTTGAATTGTGCACCTTGTTCATTGTCGTCTCCGAGGCCTCGTTCCACCTCCTTAGAAGAAGAAGGAGTAGGTGGTGGAACCGAGGGTCCAGCTAAAGTCAAACCACTCCCAGTAGTAATTGACTTAAGCTCCTCTCTTGGGTTAGGAACAATATTGCTCGAAAGTGCACCTGGAGGTCTCTCTTGGAGAATTTTAGCCATTTGACCCATTTGTTCTTGCATCAATTTCATTATAGCTTCATGGTTACAGTTTAAGATTCCTTGGTTACGGCTTTGGGATTCTTGTCTCATGATCAATTGTCTCAACAATTCATCCGTGGAAGATTGAATTAGAGCTTGATTTAAGTTTTGTTGAGTTTGAAATTGGTTTTGTTTAACCCCTTGTCTTTGGTTTTGATTATAGCCTTGGTTTTGATTAAAATTGTTCCCTTGGTTATAATTGTTCCCCTAGTTGCATGAATGTTTGCCAAGTGTAAGGTGGAGTGTTGTTTTGGTATTGACTTCACGCTCGACAGTCAACCAAGGAAAAGAGAAGAGTTGTGTCATGTCAAAAGGTTTAGAGTTGGGAGCATATTAACTTGAGGTTAATGTGTCTAGTATGGTTCATTTCCATTTACAAATGGGTGTAGGTGATGTAGGCGTGTGGAGTAGCAGGGACACAAAAGAAAGAACAAAAAAAATAATTATAGACAAGTTACCATTTCATTTACTTATTAGTTACATTTTATTCCAACACAACTATGTTGTGTTTTCATGTTTGTGTTTGAGCTATCAACGAGGCCCAAGAAAAAAAAAGAATAAGTGGGCTAAAAGTACTAGTGGGCTAAGAAGGAGTAGTGGGCTATGACATTTGGTGTAGCAATTTTTAAGTGGGTTGACGCCCATGAGTAGCAATAGCCCGCTAAGGATTTATCCGTGTGGCCCATTAGATATTTAAGTAAAATGGTTTGACGAGCCCGATAATATATATTTGTATTGGTACACATTGGAGTCCGTTTTGGTGATGTGTGAGTTACGTCACATATAGAATTGACTATTATAATTCGTTGTAAAATTAAAAAAAATTGACTCGAAAATGGATAGATAAAAGTTTCATTGAAATTAGTTCGAGTTTACAACAGTAATGACTTTGAGAAAAATTTGACTGTCGGTGTTGCATCGGCGAAGAGATGAAGGTATTTAGCACGAATTTGGTCTTTGATAACATCAAATAGTCCTGATTATTAAGTGTCAATTTCCCCCGATAATGCTTGTAATTTATATCATTTATATGGATTTACGCTTGTTTTCCATTTTTTCCACTTTCAGGTAAATTACGAGCATTGGAGCTTAAGAGACGTGGAATTGGAGAATTATCTAAAGATTTATCATAGTATGATGATTTTGAAGAAGTTACAGCATAACTCATCTCTCACATTACGCCGTAACTATTGCGTGACTCAGAAAACCAACTTATCAGAAGGTTACGACGTAACTCTTCCCAAAGGCTACGACGTAACTATATTTGGTCAAATGAGGTTCAACGCCGCTGATACTTATGCCGTAACTATTACCTCAACTACGGCGTACCCAAGTTTATTGAAGACTACGGCGTAACCACTTATAAGGTTACGCCGTAACTAGCAGATCTAGTGCAAAATACGAAGAAATTGAAGGTTACGGCGTAACTCTTATTATGGTTACGCCGTAACCCAGATCTGGCCTATAAATACCCCACGAATTCCAACATTTCTAATCATCCCATTCCACACACAATAACCAGAGAACGTGGGAAAAAGCTCAAGGCAGGTCTAGAGGAGCATACGGAGCTGTCTCCAAGGGAGAAATCACTCCTCTACGATAAGCATTAGCATTTTATACTTTCTTTACTTTCAATTCATGTATTTTGTACCTTTGAATATTGAATTGGTTTGTATGATTAATATAAGCGGCTAAGCACCTCTTGGTGCTGGCCTAGTTATGATTCCTTAATTGTTTTGTTTGCATTTACTTTACTTCCGTACAATTATTTCTAAGTGTATGCATGCATAGTTTATTGGAAGCCACCCTTGGTTCGGTAGTTTTGAATGGCGGTAGAGGCCAATTGCCTAGGAGATATGACCAACTGACCCTAGGTGAGCGGACTAAGACGGGAAGGGTAAGATATGACCAACTGACGACCCTTTCTACTTGAACGATTTGACCAACTGATCACCTATCGTTTGGATGAACTAAAGAATTAGGGGGTGAGTGTCTAAGTTCGTAACGGCCGGGCACTCACTATTATAAATCTAGCATTTAGAGATACTTAATGACTTGGATTAGGGGACCAGGAACAAGAGGACTTATGAGGGGACACTTGACTTCTCCTGTGGTGGCATCTTTGCTGATAGGTTAGGGCGAATTGACCAAATGCTGTCCTCTCGACTTTGACCCCACATGAAGTAATTGGAAGTAAGTAGACGTAGACATAACTAGCTAGGAGGATTTACTAGGTTAGCACCACTCTCCTCTATTGATTTTCCCTTTACCATTTATTTGCTTTTATTTGCTTTATTCTGCTTTAGTAGTTTAATTAATTAATTCCCTATCGAAACCTTTATTAATTTGTGACACCCAGACTTAGTAATAATCCAACACACATAGCTCTTGGGTCGACCTCGGCTTTATCGATTACTACACTACACGCGACCGAGTACACTGCCCATTAGTGCACTAGGGTAGACCATAGGTATAACGAGACTTTATAAATATTAAAACCTGGTTAGTAAAACCTGCATCAAGTTTTTGGCGCCGCTGCCGGGGAGTTATATTAGGATTTATAATAAGTCTTTCATTTCGTTTTCTCACAATCATATTTCAAGTTTTCTGGTACCATGGAAGTTGTTAACATCGATGACCTCACTCTTGAGGAATACTTGGTGTTGACAAGAGCGGAACAAGGGCCAGGTCTCGTAAGACCGGCAATTGGAGCGGATGTCCATTTCAAAATCAAAGACCAATTTATGAGGGAGCGTCGTGCTAACGGTTTTTCAGGAAACAGGGACGAATATGCATATGAGCACGTTGAAAATGTCCTATACATCACATTCCTTTTCAACATTCCAGACGTGTCTCATGATGCTGTTATGCTAAGGGTATTCCCAATGACTCTTACTGGAGCTGCCAGAAGATGGATCGAAAGATTGCCCGTCGGGGAAATTAATACTTGGGCTCTACTTAAGAAGCACATTATCTAGAGATATTATCCGCCATCGAAGATTTCTAACCAGCTTTTGGAGATCCATAATTTCAAGCAAAAGGTCGACGAAACGTTGTATCAAGCCTGGGATAGATACAACGATCTCCTTTACAAGTGTCCTACACATGATCTGAACAACCAGCAGAAGGTCAACATTTTCTACAAAGGAATTCACATAACTACAAGACAAATGCTGGACTATCAAGGACCTATCCCAAACATGACTCCTACTCTTGCAATTGAAGCCATTCAAAAAATGGCTGATCACTCTCAAAAATGGCAGGACGGTGGAAGTAAAAGAAACCAAGGCGGAAGTTTCGATGGAATTGCAGCAATTACCAACAAGCATGAGAATCTCGGTCGAGATATGCTAAAAATTAGAGAAACTGTTCATGCCATCCAAGTCGGGTGCGAAAACTATGGTGGGGGACATCTGACTAAGAATTGTCCTAAAATTGACAAGGAAGATACGATCGAGGAAGCTAAGTATGGAGAGAATAGGCCTTTCTACTGGGATAATCGTAATGGGTTTCGTGGAGGACCCCCACCGTATTACGAGCGTAATGAAAGAAGAGCAAATCAGGAGGAAATTATTAACATCTACCTTGTGGATACTACCAAGAGGCAAAAAGAGCAAGAGGAATGGCTGAAAAATTTCCAAGATAATACAAACAAGAGCCTCTCTTCCCATGACATATCACTAAAAAACTTGGAAACTTTAATTGGAAAGCTTGGCAACGAGGTACAAAGAAGAAATGAGGAACAAAAGAACAAATCTACTATATGTAAGGCTGTATTCTCTGATAACGACAAGTCCTTTGATGAGTCTGATACTAATGGCGAAAGCGAGTTACGCCGTAATCACATCTCAGAGTTACGGCGTAACCAGAATTCAAGCAAAGACACGGGTACCAAGGTCGACAACCCTAAAAGGAGAAGTCATTGGTGTAAGGCTATTGCAATTGACGATGGGGAATGCTACAGCTCATGGGCCTCGTGTGATCCTCGGAAGACCTGCGATGGAGGAGTTGATAAAGAGAGGGTAAATGATGACAGATACATGTGGACTACACTTAACAACGAAGAAAGGTTAGCCAAATTCTCGATTAACGGAGTGGAAGGACCACCTATCAAGCATTACTGCAAACCCTTACTCGTCATGGAAGATGAGATTACTTACGCTTGGCCAACGTGCAACCCTTTTCGTGAATATTACAACGGAGGAGGTAATGTGAAGAACAAAGTTTGGATATGCCCACATGAATCTGGGAGGCATGACGTTGATTTTGGAAATCTATCATTCAGAGATTGGTATTTAGTAAGATTCGGGAACGCGATAATTAATTCGGCTTTGTTTAGAAATCTGGAACTCAAATATGAAAAACATATTCTTCGAGGAAAAACCATTAAGCCCCTCGATGATATTCCTTCTGAAGATGACAATGACGAAGGTACTCAAAATCATTGGTGTGAACAAATTAAGACCGGTGACGGAAACGTTTGGGCTTCCTGCAACCCTTTTGAGTATGAATGTGACGGGGGAAGCAGCATTGAGAGAGCTGGGGAAGACGAGTTCCTATGTACTTCAACTAATGATTCTGAAAGAACAGAATTAGCTTGGCCAGATGATCTCGGATTCAACGATTGGGTCAAAATCAAATACGGAAAAATTGACGCGTTAACTAAAGAGAAAATCTGGAATGGATGTATGAGTAAAGATCAACCTAACAACGAAATTCCTAATGAAAAATCGAAAGACAACACCAAGGAATCGTCTAAGATAGAAAAAGAAGAATGCAAGCAAATTCTCGTAGAAAACGATGACCAACATAAAGATACCGATTCCGACGACGATGATTTTGATTATCTCGAGTTACAAGGCGAAGACGGTTTCATTGACCCAGATGATGAAGTACACGAGAAAAGAAGATGCAAACTTCTTGGCATCCCGTTTAAGAGACCGCCACCAATTATAGCCGAAAAATATGAGTTTACGCGATACCATTTGGGGCCTGAAGAAAAATTTTGCAAAATTCGAAAAATTGAAACCAAAGAATATCTCCGCACTGCCACAAATGTTGGTTCAGTCAGGCGTAACTTGATGAAAGATATGGAGGAAGTCGAGGAAGTCCAAAGGCCCCCATAGAAGCCCCGCGGCTCTGAGTCTAACTTAAAGACTCGTAAATAAAGAAAAGTGCTCTTTCGGGAGACAACCCGAATTATCCCTTTCTTTTTGTTTTATTTCCATTTCTATATGGTTTTGTGCTTTCTAACCATTTTTGCAGGAAAAGAGGAATTAATTGCTGCTGCAGTTTGCTGATCTAACCAGAGTTACGGCGTAACTCATCTTTGTGATTACGCCGTAACCAACTTTTGGCAGCAGAATTCTTGACGCATTAATAGTTACGGCGTAATACCATCTATGTGATTACGCCGTAACCACTCGCTTTGCAGCTTATGTCAGGTTTTCCCAGTTACCGCGTAACTCCCTCAAAAGAGTTACGACGTAACCTTCCTCAGCTTTAATTCTTTCATTTTAAAACACAATAACCTTGTATTAGTATTTTAAATGAACTTTGTGGGCGTGTTCCTTGTAAACCCTCACGAGACTTCACTCGTCCACTTGGGACACCAAGTGGTTTAAAAGGCTTGTTGTATATGCTAAATGCAACCGTGATTCCTACGAAAGTGAGTTAGGTTTGTTTTTCATTTTTTATTTTTTGCTTTTAGAATTATGCTTGTCGGTATTGTGATTTCAGGGATTGAAGTTTGTTCATGATGCTTATACGAAGGCATGTCTCTTATTCGTGGGCCTTCTTTCTTTATGGAGCAATTTTCAAGGAAGTTCTCGCTCTAATTCTACTTTTCTCTTCACCTTTATTTAACGCTTAGTACAAAAGGGACTTTGTACAATTCAAGTTGGGGGGGGGGGCGGAAGTAGAATTATCTCTTGAACATTATTTTGCCCTCGTTTTTCTAGTTTATTTTGAAAAATTATGCCATTTTTAAAATTTTGACATGTTTTTCTTAACCTAACTAGATTAGACCTTAGCCGAGCACATACAACCCTTGATATATTATGGTGAGATTAGGCTTATCTGTTTCCTATATTTTACCCCAAATCCACCAAATTATGAGTTTGCCGGTAGCTTGTAAACTTTAGAACTTGGCCTTTGCATCATTTCGAGACCATAGACGAGGTATGTTGAGTTAGCTCGATGTATTTGGACTTTTCATTTTTAGAAGGCAATATTATAGGATTATCACCCAAACAGCCTACCATTGTGTGTCTATCGATTAGTCACCTCAACTTCTCGACCCCCACGTGAAACCCTTTTGTTGCACTCACCTTTAGTGCAAGATACCCATAGATACACCCATATGAGCTGTTGGGATACTGAAGAATTAAAGTGCTGAAGATTAACAAAGTACTGCAGAAAGACAAAGTACTGCAAGAAGTCAAAGTACTGCTAAGTAAAAGTCAAAGTACTGCTTATTAATCGAAGTACTGTAAAGTTTAAAGTCGGTTGTATTTGATTAAAGATAGAAAGTAATGTTTATCTAGAACTTTCTAAGTATTGTTTACTTGACGTACAAGGATAAGAATCTGTAAAAGGACCCCTAGATTGGTATTGGAAGTACGATTTTAGAAGAGATTATTAGAGAGTTCGTACGATCATTATTTAGAGTTTTAGAGTTGTTAAAGAATCTGCATAATAAGCAGTTTTAGTGTTATTAATAAAGTTATATTCTTCTTAGCTTTGTTAAGTAAATTCCGCATACTTGATAAAGATTACTCAGTGTTTCATTGTTAATAACTTAGGATTTATCCGAGGTTATTAAAACCTTAACAAGCAATTTAAGTTAGTTTGATTAGAGTACATCGATCCAACAAGTGGTATCAGAGCTTGTGTGGAAACTCTGACTAAGAAGAAACAAGTTAAACCTAGTTAAACAACAAAACCCTAAAGATGTCGACTGAAGCTGTTCCACCCCCATCCATCACCTCACTAAGGATTCCAATCATTAAGAAGGGCGAATACGATCTATGGAGCATGAAGATGAGGCAGTATATTGCAATCACAGACCATGCATTGTGGAATGTGATTGTCAATGGCAATGAAGTGGTTCCAGAACCTATAGAGGTTCCTGGACAACCTAAACCACCCAAACCAGTCTTACCAGCAGCAACACTAAGGAATCAAGAGAAGGCTCTCAACATACTGTTGTCTGCCATTCCAGATGGACACCTACTCAAATTCCATGATGGTAAAGATGCCAAGCAACTCTGGGCTGCTCTCAAACTAGATTTGGAGGTAATGATGCTTCCAAGAAGATGCACGGAAATCTGTTGAAGCAGCAGTTTGAAACCTTCTTGTTGGAGAAAGAGAAAGCCTTGATGCTGCCTATGACAGATTCCAAAATCTTCTTAGCATGCTGGAGCTATACAAAGCAGAGGTATCAGTAGAAGATGCTAATTTAAAGTTCTTAAGAAGTTTGCCATCGACATGGCATGTGATTACTACTATGATCAGAAGATAACCTGGATTGGACACCATGGATTTTGATGATCTCTACAATCATCTGAAGGTGTATGAGCATGAGATGAATGGCCAAACAAGCTCAAAGTCTCACAGTATTGCTTTTGTGTCATCTAAAAAAGGCGTACTTCTACTAAAAGTACTGCTTCTCCCTCTCAAAGTATCTTGTTGCTCAAAGTCTGCTGCCTACACTACCCTACTTATGCTCAGCAACCCACACCATCTAATACCATCCACTCAGATGAAGTCGTGTGCTCTTTCTTTGCACTGACAAGCTACTTTGCTTGTTACCTATGAAGAAGATCTCTCACAGATTGAAGAGGATGCACTTGAAGAAATTGATATCAGGTGGCAAGTTGCTATGATCATTGCTAGGATCAAGAAGTTTATGAAGAAGACTGGAAGAGGCATAGACTTCAAACCCAAACAGGGAATCACTTTTGACAAATCAAAAATTGAATGCTTCAATTGTCAAAAGACTGGACATTTTGCAAGGAATGCGGGTTTGCTAAGTATCAAGCAAACAGGATGGCTGAGAAACCAAAGCTAGAGTTGAAAGAAATTCCTATTATAGAAAAAAAAGCTTTAGTTGCTCAAGAGAATCTATCAGAGGTTGACTGGAGTTCTGAGTTTGATGATGAACCAGTAACCTACTATATGGTAGCTGTGGAGGATTCAGTGGAAGAATTTGACTGGAACATAGCTTTTGATGAGGAACCTGAACATGCTGCTATGGAGTCTAAAGATGGTTTTGGAAGTTTTGACTGGAGCATGGAGAGTGAAGATGATCCCGTTCTACTTGCTATGATGGCTACTTCACCAAGTTTACCCCTATCTCTGAGGTATGTTCCAATTGTCATGACTTTTATCAAAAAGTTCTGAATAGTTATATGGCTGAAAGAGATAACTGTATAAAGGCTAGGTTTGAGGTAGCAGGTTATCAAATAACTTTTGAGTCAATGGAAGCCAAAATTATAACACATGAAAATAATGAAATGGCTTGGGCAGAAAAGTATGAACAACAGGATTATCAGTTAAAATTAAGTAAATGGAAGTTAAACTGTAAGATCTCTGAAATTGAGAAATTAACTAAGGAGAGAGATGAATTACTAGAAAAGTTTAATGCTTGGGGACAATCAGGTCTTTCTCATGTCACTTATGTTGAAAAACAGAGAAGAGCTTATATTAAAACTGGCCTAGGTTTTGGTATGGATTTTAATAACATAGAAAACCCACCTAGTGATCAGGATGAATGTGACTTTGAGGATATAACCACTAGTGATGACGAACTCATTAATTATGTAGACACATCTAGTAATGAGGAATCAGTTAGTGAACCACCTCCTGAGTTTAAGAAAGATAATGCCTATCATGCAGTCCCTCATCCCACTGGTAGTCATCAACCTCTTAAGCCTGATGTTTCTCATTTTGGAGTAGATAGCTTAGAGTTTAGGAAGAAACTTAAAGGTCAATCTAGGTCTGAAATCTCAAAAGAAACTATTGAAACACCTAAGGTAGATGATGTTCAAAGCCAAGCAGTACTTTCACACCAAAGTACTGCTACACCTCAAAGTATCTTGCTACACCTTCGCAGTACCTTTAAGAAAACCTTTTCAACAGACTGCTAAACCTTTTTGGGATAATTTTGGTCTAAACAGTTTTCATCATTCACCTAGAAGACAGGATAGGTTTAGTCATACACATAGAAGAAGAAACTTTGGAATCACAGATCAAAAACTTTGTTTTGTTTGTTTTAGTCCTACTCATTTGATTAAGGATTGTAACTTACATTCAGAGTACTTAAGTAAGTTCCCTAAGAACAGACAGACAACCAAAACCAAAGGAGACGGACCAGACTTGGAATCATTCACATAGGGTTAACCATAGAAACTTCTCACCAGACTATAGGTACCCTAACCAGAGAAGACCCTTTTCAAAACCTCCAGTACCCTTAAATACTTTCCAAGGTACTGCTAAGACAAGACCAGTACTTTCTCAAAGTACTGCTCAGTTTTCACCAAACACCTCTTGGAATAGGAACCCCATCAGATCTAACTACTATCAATCTAGAAGGCGTTACAACTCCAAGAAAGTATTTAGATCTAGAGATTCTTCACCAGATGTTAAAACTCAATGGGTTAAGAAACAAAGTATTGATGATGAACAAACAGTACTTTCAACAAGTGTCTTTGAAAAGATGATTTTTGATCTGAGATGATTTTGTTGAAAATAAAAAGGAGGTTTTGTTGAAAAAGAAACTTTTCTTTGAAAATCCACCACAAGTTTTGAAACAAAATATAATGCTTGATTCTGTCTACAAAAACTATGAAGATTACATACTCAAGGCATTTGAGTATGTTACTCGAAAGGGAACACAAGTCAGTAATGGCTTGGGTTCCTAAAAGACACTAATTTATTTATCTTTGTGCAGGGCAACCCAGAAGAGGAGCTAAAAGATCATCTTATTGTGGATAGTGGTTGCTCTGGAAGCATGACAGGAGACAAGGAGATTCTGTCAGATTTTAGGCCATATTGTGGAGGAAGAGTTGCATTTGGGAATGATGCTAGTGGAGGAAGAATTAGTGGAAAAGGATCCATCAAGACAGGAAGCATAGATTTTGAGAATGTTAGATATGTGAAGGAGCTCAAGTTCAACCTTTTGTCAGTCTCTCAAATATGTGACAAAAAGCATCCTGTGTTATTCACTGACACAGAATGTCTCATACTTTCACCTGAATTCAAGCTTGATGATGATAATTTAGTGATACTCATTCCAAGACCAAACAATATTGATAATGAGAGTACCATATGCATTGTGAAGAATCCACTTTATCATTCCAAGACCAAACATATTCAGATTAGGCACCACTTCATCAGAGATTGTTATGAGCATAGGCTCATTAATGTTGTCAAGGTGCATACGGATGATAATGTAGCTAATTTACTCACCAAAGGATTTGATGTTTCAAGATTTACTCACTTGGTGGTGAGTATTGGCATTATTAATTACTGAGCTACATGTAAGGGGAGGACTATTTTGTGTAAGTATAGTCCTATGCATTACTTGAGGGGAGGATATTCATGTTTATTTGTTGTATATGCTATTGTAAGGAAGAGAATGGAAAAGTACTGATTTTTTATTTTATGAAAGTCTTGCTTGGAAAGTCTGCACACGTGGAAAGTACTTGTTTGTCTTATTAAAGTCTTGTTCTAACAAAGTAATATTGAGGGGTAACTACTACTAACGGTAACTTTGTTATTAATGGCTGTGATTTTTAAAAATCTCACCTATAAATAACTACTCTCCGAATTTCCCTCTCATATTGATATCTTCAAATCTTTTCCATATTTCTCTCACTATCACCTATATTATTCGTCATATCTCTTACTGTGATCATATAATCATCAATGGCGAATCGTAATACAGTCTCCAAACACATCATGGTGGCGAATTTAGACAAGACTGAATCAAATGTAATCTTTCATGATATCATCGATTTTCTTACTGGGTCGCCAATTGGTTATGCTCTTTTAGTAGAACCAGATATCATTGAGCCCTGGATTCAAAAATTTTGGGCTACTGCTAGGGTTATTATGGAGAATGATGATTCGTATATTGAAGCTAAAGTTGCTGGGAGAACTGTGAAGATTACTGAAGCCTCTATTCGTGAAGACTTATTGTTTGACGATGTAGATGGGGCTATTCGTTTTGATAAGCAACTGATTTGGGATACTTTTAGGGACATTGGATATGAAGGGTTTTTAACTGAACAGACATTCAAGAAACCCTTATTTTGTCCTCACTGGAAGTTTTTGGTTCATGTATTACTTCATTGCATTAGCGCTAAAAGTACCTCTTGGAGCAATTCGGTTCTAACATAGCATCTGCTATAGTAGGATTAGCTACAAATCTTGTTTTCAACTTTTCAAGGCTAATTCTTGATGGAATGCTCTTACACATCTCACATGGATCAAAATGGTTGATGTATCCAAGGTTTATTCAAGTTTTCTTGAATAAACAACTTCAAGATGTGCCAAAGCCTACGAGTTTACTACCTGTTGTGGTACAACAAGCAAAGATTTTTACTTTTATGGAGAGGAAAAGTTATATCTTCACTGGAAGGCACACTCCGTTAACTGCTTCTATGATGGAGGTTGTTCAGGCTATCAGAGATGAGGCTGCAGAAGGTGATGACACTGAAGGTACTGCTTATACACAGGGTACTGCTTCTCAAAGTGCTGCATCACAAGGTACTGCATCTCCAAGTGCTGCATCACAAGGTACTGCATCACAAAGTACTGCTTCGCAGAGTACTGAAGTTCAAGAAGCTGTTGCAGTTTCACCTCCACCATCTCCACAAATCTCTGTTCCAAATTCTCAACCAGAAGAACATTCACCACTTAGAGGAGATGATGCATTTATGGAGCCTGAGGATACAACTCTAAACAATTATGCTTTATCCAGAGAATTGACAAGATTGAAAAAGTCTTTTGAAGAACAGGCTATACAGATTAAGCAATTGAAGCTTAAGTTTAGAAGACTAAAGAAGTTTGTCTGTCCATTGGTTCAACATCATCGTCTATGGGTCAAGTCTCAAAGAAAGCAAGGCAAGCCTGTTAGGCAATTTCAGAAGAAAACAAAAGGCAAGAAGGTTCAACACCAATCATCTTCATTCCAATTGGGGAGGAATTTAGAAGAAAAGAATTTGAAAGAAGATGTTGTTAAGGAGAATGAACCTTAAGGTACTAAAGAGCATGTTAATATTGAAAGTACTGAGGAAGAAATCAAAGTTCAAGGTACTGAGGAGCAATTTATTGATGTTCAAGTTCAAAGTACTGATGATCAAGGTACTGCTGATCAAAGTACTGCTTTTCAAGGAACTTATAGACAAGGGTTAATTTCACCAAGGTTGATAGATTTTGAAGAGGAAGCTGGTCCTTCAACTGTTTTAACTGAAGAAGAAGCTGGTCCTTTAACTGTCATACCGAAAAGGAAGCTGATACACCCAAACCTATACATACTGCAAGTGATGATGAAACCATTGCTGAGATCTTGCATGATTTATCAAGACCAAGGGGTGTTAGTATTCCAGGAGTTGCAGAGGAACAACCAAGAGCTTCTCAACCTGCTATTGATCCAAAAGATAAAGGAAAGGGCAAGATGATTGAAACAAAGAAAAAGAAGCTTACATTGGCATATATAAGAGCAATTGAAGTTGCTAGGAATGAGGAAGCAGCTAGAAAGAAACAAGCTGAAATGAATCTTGAGGTTGCTAATGAAGAAGCTATGAATGAAGAAGCAGCTAGGAAATTACAAGAAGAATTGAATGCTGAAGCTGCTATACCATCACCTATTCCTATTTCTTCTCTACCAAGAAGACCAAATCTTGCTAAGGAAAGGAATGCAATGATGGCTTATCTGAAAGGAAAAGGATATATTAGATTGAACAAGCTAAATTATGTTAATATGAAAGAGTTATATGAAGCAGTTCAAGAAGAATATAAGAGACAAGTTGTTAATATCAAAGATTATAAAGATGATGATGCTTACAAAGAAGAAGAAAGAAAAGAAAGCTTAAAAAGAAAAAGAATAACTGGAGTTAAAGATCAAAAGTCATGAAAGAAAGTTGAATTAAGATCTGAAACAAATGATGAACTGAAGAATTACTTAAGGATTGTAGATTTTGAGTATTCTAAAGATGATGCTGAATTGAAGATGAACAAATCTCCAATAGCTACTTTTGAAGTTGTTGAGTCAAAAGATGAAAATTATCTGATGTTTCACAAAGAAGATGAAAGTTTCAAGGTGTTCAATATGCTGTGGGATTTATTGCATATAATTGATATAGTGGATTTATTTCACTTATATCATGTGGTGAAAGAATATTTTGAAAACAATCCATCAGAAGGATTTGGTTTAGTCTTGCTTGGAGATCTCATAACTATTTGGGAAACTGAAGAAACAAGTGCTGCTAAGATCTGGAAAAACCAAGAAGAATGGGAGATTACTTGCTGGAGATTCTTTGAAGAATTTGGAGTACATGTTCTAGAGCTAGAAGATGGGACAATGATTCACATGTTAGCTGTTAGAAGATATCCTCTTACATCAGATCTCATAAGAAGGATGCTGGAGCATGGAATGGAAGTTGAAGAAGACAATGAAACAGCACTAATGGTCATCAAATTGTTTATCAGATGGACAGATATAGCTAATGATGATGATGAATAACTGGTATGAATCTTAATTGATTAAATTTTTGATATATCAGTACTTTCATCAAAGTACTGCTGATCAAACAGTAGTTTAATCAAAGTACTGCTTGCAATTTTTAAACCAATTACTGATTTTGAAAAACTTTTGTTAAGTAATAAATGTTTTGAAACAAAGGGTAAAAGAAATAAATGGTTTTTGAGATGGTAACACCAATAGGTTATCAATCCACCATGGTTACAAAAGGATTGGCTAATCAATGAGCAAACGGCTCTGGTAAAGATATCTCAAATCCGTTTTATAGTTGACAACTTGCTAATAAGTTGTATGGTAATCAACTCACCATATAAGTAATGTGAAGAGTTGGCTAGCCCACAAGAAAATGGCTTGTGGTAAAGGCTGTGGAAAAACCATTATATGGTAATTAGTTCACCATGATGAAAGAACTCACTAGTCCAAAAGGGTACAGCTTTTGGTAAAGACAAATCAAATCTGTTGATAGCTGATGATTTGCTAAAAATCATATAGTTATCAATGTACCATGATCTTACAAATCAAAACATTTGGCTACTCCAGAGTTAATGGCTTTGGTAAAGAGACATTAAATCCATTAAAATTTTCAATGATTCACCTCTCACAGGAGTTTACACACCTGGAAGTGATGAGAATAGACTAAAACTTAACTGAATTAAATGTACAAATTGTCTTATGTTGCTGAAAAGATGGAGCTTGCTGAATGTTGCTGAAAAGAAATAAGATTGCTGATTGATGCTGAAAAGAATTATAAAGATAAAGACTACTTTGATGATGATATAAGCACATAATTTACAAAGATAAATTTGAAGATAAAGTCACAATTCCTCTTTGAAGACAAAGATGATAAAGTTAAATCTACAAAGGAACTTGAAATCAAACAAGTAGATTTCAAGTTAGGGGAGGATTGTTGGGATACTGAAGAATTAAAGTGCTGAAGATTAACAAAGTACTGCAGAAAGACAAAGTACTGCAAGAAGTCAAAGTACTGCTAAGTAAAAGTCAAAGTACTGCTTATTCATCGAAGTACTGTAAAGTTTAAAGTCGGTTGTATTTGATTAAAGACAGAAAGTAATGTTTATCTAGAACTTTCTAAGTATTGTTTACTTGACGTACAAGGATAAGAATTGTAAACCGATTAAGGTTATCCTTTAGCCTATAAAAGGACCCCTAGATTGGTATTAGAAGTACGATTTTAGAAGAGATTATTAGAGAGTTCGTACGATCATTATTTAGAGTTTTAGTGTTGTTAAAGAATCTGCATAATATGCAGTTTTAGTGTTATTAATAAAGTTATATTCTTCTTAGCTTTGTTAAGTAAATTCCACGTACTTGATAAAGATTACTCAGTGTTTCATTGTTAATAACTTAGGATTTATCCGAGGTTATTGATTCGTCGTTTTCGTACATATATATTTTCCGAAGAAATACAAAGGTATGTATTTCCTGGGTCATTTTCCCAACGAGGGATGAATGGAGTTAAACAACTCACGTCGCGTGATTCGGGATTCAAATGGGTAAAAAGGGAATTTGATGATTTCTAAACTACAAGGCGAGCAATAATAAAGGAAAGCAAATAAAACTACTGAATCTATGATGAAAACAAGGCAACTATGACTAAATATGCAAATGAGAACTAAAAACGTAAAATAACGTAATTAATAAAACGTAAATAAAATGCATACTAATCCATTTTAACTCCTAAAAGTGAAATACTATTTTTATACAGCTAAAAATGATATTTTAAAATTATTTGAAATTTAAAACTAATTTTTTTGGATTTTTCTTGATTTATTTTGAATTAAAAACTAATTTTTAATATTTAAAATAGAATTAAAAGGCTAAAAATTAGGAAAACTTGCAAGAAAATTACAAAAATATTTTTCAAAAATCAAATTTAACTAAAAATATTTTTCAAAACTGGAATCACACTTGTTTGAATTTTTCTCTATTTATTATGAATTTAATACTATTTAAAACTAATTAAAATTCTAGAAAATACTAATTAAGCTAAGAAAATTCTAGAAAAATACTTTTTATGACTTTTTGAATATTCTAAAACTAATAAAATTGAAATTTCATTTTTCGGAACATTTTATGAATTATTTGGATTAAAAGCTAATTAAAAAATGCTAGAAAATGAATTTTAATACAAAAAAAATAGTAAATTAAAAGGGTAAATTATGAAAATTTCCAGAAACGTCCTAAGTACTACTGGGATGCCAGGAAAAATGTTAAACACAACAAATGAGATCAGGATAAGCAAATGGGTAGCTAACTGATATGATAAGCAATAAGGAAATAAGCTATAAGCTACTAAAAAGCTACCAGGAACTTAATATAAGCTATGTTTGACTGAAATGCACCTAAAATAACTAAACTACACCTCAAAATCACAAGCTATAAGCAATTGATATGCTTAAACCAAATAAGCCAAACAGGCCTACCAAGCTACTTTCAAGCTTAAGCACAGGCTTTCCTAATGAGCTTATAAGGAAACAAAAAATAAGAAACTCTAGACCATCAAGCAAGCTACAACTGAACCAAATTTGAGCTCAAAACAAGCTATTTTGAAACCTTTGCAAGGCTTGAAAAGAAGCTGATAACACTCAGCTAATGCTGAGTGCTGAACAGGGCAAATAAGCTCTGTTCAAGAGCTTATTTAGTGCTTAAAACAATTTCTAAAAATTTCACAAAATTCAGTTTTCAAAAGTAGACCAACAGAACTCAATTATGGCAAAATTTCAGCAACTTTGAACTAGAAATGAACCTGTGAAAAATCTAGAAAGTTTTGTGAAAAACCACTTTTGCAACTTTTGACTATTGAATAGATTTTGCAAAATTGACCAAAATGAGTTTTGATTCAATGTTATGAACTGAATGTGATGTAATAAGCTAAACTAAAACTATTTTATGTTACTCCACTAATATCTAAACCTAATTCAAGCTTATGATCCTTAATAACCTAACTGATTTGAATCCTAGGACCGATTTAATTTGATTTTGACTTTTAGCTTACTCACATGAAAAGTAATGACTAACTTGAGTACAATAAACCTATAAGAACCTAAAGTAATCAAACTCTAACCTCAAACACAGATTCAATGCTAGTGCCAAACTCCCTTATCAAAACTGGTATGCAAGCAAAACTATCAAATCCTTAATTCTAAACTATGACTGCAACTGAACTATGATATATTATCAATATTAAAGCTAACTAATGCAAATTCAACAATTAACACTAACAGATTATAACTATACTAAATATGCAGCTTAACAGGTAAAAATCAACAAATAGAGATCAAATTAAAGATGCTTACAAAGGTCCAGCCACTGTGGCTTGCTAACTTTAACCAAAAACCATTTTCCTAAACTTGATTACACCCCAAATTCATAACCAAACCAGCAATCCAGAACCATCATATCAGTACTGCAGATTTGATCTTATTTGACTGTTGTGAGATTTAAGAGTGAATTGAGATTGAAATGGAGTTAAGCTCACTAAAAGCTATAAGAAGCTTAAGTGAGTTTAATGAAACAGTAGCTAAGCTTTTGATAAGCTTAAAAGAAGCTTTTAGAATATTTTTTATTTTTCAACTATTTTTTCTGATTTTTTTTATTTTTTATTTATTTTAGATTAAAAATGATAACAAGCTGCAAATAACTTTTCAACTCAATAAAATGAATCAAACTACAAGTAATAAGCTGAAATAAGAAACTTTAAAATTTAAACAAGGATTTTAAAATAAACACTGAATTTCATTAAAAATGTAAAGTTGAGATTACAAATATGAATTACAGAACTGAATAATACTAAAAACCAATAAACTGAATTTAAAATACAAATAGCTACTTGAAAGAAAGGATGATTTCAACAAGTGAACGAGGCATCTATTTATAGCTGAGCCTTCAGGTCTTGGAAGCTTCATGAAGAATAAACTTGTGCTTTCTCTGGATGGATATCAGCCCTTTGATCAAATCCCATACGTGTCCCATCAATTTTAGACCCTTAGATTGCATGTGCCACATATCTTCGACCAATCAGGTGAGAGGAATGTTGTGATTAACACACGGATTGCCAGTGTGGCATCCGTGTGTCAGTCACGTGTCAGAGTTGAGTGATAATTCCAGGTGAATTTGGGTTTAATGTGGTGAATTAATTAAATGGGTGGTTAGGGTTCATGTTATCTGGGTTTGGGGAAAAGGGGTAAAAGTTTTGGCGCCTAGGATTTTTTTATTATTTTTCGGTTTGGTTTGACCGGGTTGAATGGACGGGTAAAGGGTTAAACGGGTTGGGTGATATTGATGGGTGTTGACTTGTGTTGACCAGGCCAAGGTTTGGGCTTGGTTATTTATTTTGGGCTTAGGTAGTAATAGTTTGGACTAAGGATTAGAATTGGATTCATGGCTAATATTAACGACTAAAAGTGTAGAATCTGATTTTCCAAGGACTAAACTTGTAATTTCTGAAATTGATCCAAGGGCCTTTCTTGACAATCTCCAATAATTTAAGGACCATATTTGCCATCTTTGAAAATTCCAAGGACCAAACATGACAATTCTGAATCTTCAGGGACTAAAACTGCCATTTTGAGAATTGATTGCCCAAACTCGCAAATTCCTTTCCCAGCCTCGGCTTTTTGCATTCTTCTTTCTCTCGTGCTCGGTTTTTCTTCGATTTTGGCTTTCTTTTGTGTGTTTTGACATATTCGTACCTGCACATGCACAAACTCAAGAAAACAACAAATATTAACAATAAACGGCTCTTTCTTGGTTATTTTGGGTCATTTTTGATAAAGAAATGATATGTGTTTTTGCACATATCAAAATACCCCAGACGAGACCATTGTCGTGTCCCCACGCAATGCAATCAACTCGCGCTTATAAAACCAAGGATTTCAATCTCTCTCTACTAAACCTATGAAGAAGTAGCAAAGATTCCTCAAAAGAGATTAAGAACCCTTAATTCTAAAAACGCCCCGTTTACCTTTTAATTCACATGTAGATATTACGATTAAGCACATTCTGATTATAAGTGACGGTTTGTTGAACTTTCATGTCGATCAATAACTCCAACATTTTTCAAACGACACGTTAGGATCACGGAGTAGGAAACACAACACAGCGTGAAGTGATCATACGGATAGAATACATCGTCCCTGATTTTTCACAAGTCCCCAAACTAAGCGTAAAATTAAAATCATCGTTAAATATGATTCTAGATGCTAACACTACCCATGGAAGTTACTTGTGTAATTACCTTTTGCTCCCATTTTTCTATTTTCCTCTAGATTTTTTTATTTTTGTGAGAAATGAATTTCTTCAAATTTCTCGTTTCAATAATTTTTATTCCGATAAAGATATAAAGCTAAGTCGCTAATTAGTTATCCACCTTCCCTCGAAAACCATTGCTCACAAGAATGAGGTCCACATCAAGGTCCTAATTTCGCACGATTTAGGGAGATATCTCCCGGATTCAAAGTTTGGCTTAACACTTATTTCAGCACATTTGCATTTTTGCAATTTAGGCCCTTGGTCTTTTCAACCACTAACTCAACGGGATTACCGTTTTATCAGAAGTCTTATAATGACTTTGGATTTTCCTCAACCTTTTTAGAAGTCCATGACAACGAGGGTACCGTCAGACATAGAAAACTTTTATGGCTTTGGATTTTTCAACTTTAATACATTTGGGCTTTATTTCATGTAAATTTTTGTGCCAAACTTGAATCCACGGCTTTTATAACAATAGAAACAATAGCGACAAACTATCGGAATCAGTTGTCTATTACACCGCAACACTGACAGTACCTTGATGTATACCCAACTCTCATGGGCAAGGATTCTCTAAAGAAGAATAAAGAACTAACTATCGTCAAAAACTCAACATCTCTAATTATTTACTCAACAGATATGGGGTGAAACAATCTTGTGGGAACAAAAAGCCATAAGTACCTTCGATGGGCTCTAAAGAGAACCATCTACTCCACGCTTAGCATCTAAACTCATAAGTAACTCTATCATTCCTCGATCTCCGCAAATTTAAAATCCAAAATAATGAGATCCGCGGATGCTTAGCCGATAATTTTTAGATTATCTATGGTTAAGGAAACAAGTTAGGGCTCAACACGCCCGGTCAAGTCAGAATTCCATTCCTACTCTCACCAGCGGAAAGTCAACAAGGTGTCAAAACGTATTAACTTAGCAAATGCTTCGTCAAATAATCTCAAGTCTCGCATTTTTAAAGTCACTTATCAGAAACTAGCAAATTCTTGTTTAAGCTTCGCATATTTAAAATCACTTAGGGAGACTTGCAAATTCTTGGCCTTGTGAGCTAGAATCGCATTTTATAGCCTCTTGTCTAAGCAATTAGCAAAGGCTATTTCAAGAAAATGCATATTTAAAGTAACTTTTAAGAGACTAGCAAGAGTTTTTGATCATAAAACTAGCAAAAGCTTACAAAAAAATTTAAATTTTTCCATTTTTTTGCACAATCTTTTCATTTTCTAAGGAAAAACGGGGTTGCGATAGTACACGTCAAAAATAAGCAAGTGCGGTCAAATCAAATCGAAGATTACCCACCCCAGACTAAAACGAAACATTGTCCTCAATGCTTAAAGGCAAGGGTATCAACGAAAATCTAAAAGCCGTTTATTAAGTATGCTCAAAGATAAACGTTAGTCGATAAGATTAGGATATCGGATTTCCAACAACATCGATCATGAAACTCGAGTGGAGAAAAGACAAACTTCGAGCACGAGAGTCTTCATATCGGGAAAATCCTGGACAAAACATCACAAACAACCACACACGAGAAATCGAAGAGGCTAACCCCTTCATGTCACTTATTAGAAAATAGAAAGAAGATAGAGATAAGCATGGGTTGCCTCCCACGAAGCGCTACTGTTTTTGATCACCGAGTCGCTAGCCTGACTCGTCCCCGAATTCATTTGTCCTTGGGGAAGAAAGCGGAAAGGATACCTGGATCGAAAACGGTGTCCTCATTCCCGAAAGAATGAGACTGGGCGGGATGGGTGGAGAAGAAAATGGTGGGTTTAAGCATATCATGAAATAATGATCCATCATCCGGTGGTTTTGCGGATGGACGAAGGGATGACGAATCAAAGTGAAATGACTCCATAGAAGAAGGGAGCTCATGGTAAGGGATTAAGTGTGTAGGCTCAAACATGAAGGCATCCAAGAGAGGATCCTTATCTCGAATAACGTTTTCAACAAAGAACTCATCAATGAATATCCCATGGTTAAAGATTTTGTCTTCACATGTCGGCTCAATGGGGTAAAGGATGGTGGACTCGTCAGAGAGAGGAGAGTCAAGAAAACCATCAAGAACAACCATATCTCCCACGGGATCATTAACAACATCCTCAATACCCGGTGATATCAAGTCAACAATAGAATCTTCAACGATCGGATCATTCGCCGGATTATCAGAAATCTCATTCAAAACTTTTCTCTCATCAACATCGAAGTAGAATCGCTCAAGAATCGGAGGATAAACATCAGTAATAGTGGGATTGCCACTAATCTCTTCATCAAATCGGAAAGTCTCAAGCTCGGGAGAGAAATCACTATCTTTAACGGAGATAGGATGCGAACTTGAATTATCCTTGAGGGCTTCAATCTTGGAAATGAGAAGATTAACATTTAACAATGTTTGACGTAATGCTTCTTCCTCGATCTGAACATCATCGGAATCAATCTCTTCATCTTCTGGCGCAAATTCATTATCTTCTTCTATGTGGACGGGCTCAGAAGGTAAATCGTCGAAAAAATCGATGTCTCCATAAGAATCATTATCGGAATCGGAGAACACCTCAACATGATCACCGAGCTCTTCCAAAAGAACGTCACTTCTCTCAACCGGCGTGAGTGAAGGGGAAGGGTCGGAAATGAAAGGCTCAAAAACGGGAATGGGATTATATTTTGAAGTTTCCGGAGGTGGGACAAGTGGTGTGCTCTTAGAGCTAGCAATTTCCACCACTTCCGTTGTGGTCTCCGTTTCTTTCTGTTTAGAAATCATTTTAAGCTCATAATTTCGTTCTGTTTTGTTGTAACTTGACGAACTCGTAACGACGAATCGTGAAAGATAAGGATCGATTCTAGAATTCTTCGGATGAGAGTCGAGAGTACAAACGGGAGTCACCTCGGGTCTAGAAATATGTTCCATCTCTCTTACCGGAGAGGAAGTAGGAATTGAGGGTTCATCAAGTTTATATTTCAAAATTTTCGACAAGGCTTCAAATTTTTCAACGTTGTTAAGAAAAACACGACGTTCAAAGAAATCGTCTCCGTAACCCTCGATGGGTTCTTCGGGTAGCTCCGAAATGGTGTGATCGTCTTCCATAACTTGAACGGGTTCTTCATTAATACTTTGTTGATATTGATTGAAGAAAGTTATTAACATACATTCCATTGCGATTCGATGTTGCTCAGAAGTGTCTTCAAAATCTTTGTGGAATTCTTCATTAAAGTGACATATACAAAGATCGCGATAAAATCCACACCCTTTGCAAAAACATCGGTCACAGAGCGAATCATCTTTTAACAAATCGTCACAATTATGGCAATAAGATTGATTGAACGAAGGGTATTCAGAGAAATTTTGAGAATCATCATTAACAATCTGAACGGGATCTCCATAAATAGAATGTATCTCGGGCATACACCGTAAACAACGAAAATCGTTCGACGAGTCTACCATATCTCCACACCCATAACAATAACATGGATCAAACGAAGATATCTCGGGCTGTGGAGGGTAGTAGGAAAAATTTTGAGGATTATTGAAAGAATTGGGGCACATATGATTATAAAACTGATAATCATATCCCAAACGTGAATTACAGACAGAAATAGTCGAAGGAGTCCATAAGAATCAAATATAAGAGGGATAAGAGGAAAGAATTATCAAATCAGAGGGTACAGAAGAATATTTTTGGGTTTTTAAAACAAATTTTGAAAAGGAAAATCTTTTTGGGTTTTTATAATTAAGAAAACCTTGAAAACACAATATTTTTGTAACCGTCGCGTCAACCGGTGCTCGGTAGCTCCCAAAAGTACGTGCAGCGGAGTGGGAACGAAGAGTGGATCGTTCTTCAGTCTGCAATTTAACGTCAATACTTCCGTTTACCCCGTGTATAGGTTGTACTTCTGAGGTGAGCCGACGTAACAATTGACGTTTCAGTTTCTTTTGTTGGTTTTTTAATTTTTTTGGTTTTGTAAACACTCTAGGAAGAATGTTTTGGTGTTTTTAGATGTTTTTGGGTTTTTCAAAAATATATGTATTTACAAAAACGACGGTAACTTCACTCGCGGAAGGATCTTCAAATGCACGTGATTCGAGACGGAATACGAAAACTTACTACATGCCCTCCCCGGCAGCGGCGCCAAAATTAGAATTAAAAACTAATTTTTAATATTTAAAATAGAATTAAAAGGCTAAAAATTAGGAAAACATGCAAGAAAATTACAAAAATATTTTTCAAAAATCAAATTTAACTAAAAATATTTTTCAAAACTGGAATCACATTTGTTTGAATTTTTCTCTATTTATTATGAATTTAATACTATTTAAAACTAATTAAAATTCTAGAAAATACTAATTAAGCTAAGAAAATTCTGGAAAAATACTTTTATGACTTTTAGAATATTCTAAAACTAAGAAAATTGAAATTTCATTTTTCGGAACATTTTATGAATTATTTGGATTAAAAGCTAATTAAAAAATGCTAGAAAATGAATTTTAATACAAAAAAAATAGTAAATGAAAAGGGTAAATTATGAAAATTTCCAGAAACGTCCTAAGTACTACTGAGATGCCAGGAAAAATGTTAAACACAGCAAATGAGATCAGGATAAGCAAATGGGTAGCTAACTGATATGATAAGCAATAAGGAAATAAGCTATAAGCTACTAAAAGCTACCAGGGAACTTAATATAAGCTATGTTTGACTGAAATGCACCTAAAATAACTAAACTACACCTCAAAATCACAAGCTATAAGCAATTGATATGCTTAAACCAAATAAGCCAAACAGGCCTACCAAGCTACCTTCAAGCTTAAACACAGGCTTTCCTAATTAGCTTATAAGGAAACAAGAAATGAGAAACTCTAGACCATCAAGCAAGCTACAACTGAACCAAATTTGAGCTCAAAACAAGCTATTTTGAAACCTATGCAAGGCTTGAAAAGAAGCTGATAACACTCAGCTAATGCTGAGTGCTGAACAGGGCAAATAAGCTCTGTTCAAGAGCTTATTTAGTGCTTAAAACAATTTCTAAAAATTTCACAAAATTCAGTTTTCAAAAGTAGACCAACAGAACTCAATTATCCTAAAATTTCAGCAACTTTGAACTAGAAATGAACCTGTGAAAAATCTAGGAAGTTTTGTGAAAAACCACTTTTGCAACTTTTGACTATTGAATAGATTTTGCAAAATTGACCCAAATGAGTTTTGATTCAATGTTATGAACTGAATGTGATGTAATAAGCTAAACTAAAACTATTTTATGTTACTCCACTAATATCTAAACCTAATTCAAGCTTATGATCCTTAATAACCTAACTGATTTGAATCCTAGGACCGATTTAATTTGATTTTGACTTTTAGCTTACTCACATGAAAAGTAATGACTAACTTGAGTACAATAAACCTATAAGAACCTAAAGTAATCAAACTCTAACCTCAAACACAGATTCAATGCTAGTGCCAAACTCCTTTATCAAAACTGATATACAAGCAAAACTATCAAATCCTTAATTCTAAACTATGACTGCAACTGAACTATGATATATTATCAATATTAAAGCTAACTAATGCAAATTCAACAATTAACACTAACAGATTATAACTATACTAAATATGCAGCTTAACAGGTAAAAATCAACAAATAGAGATCAAATTAAAGATGCTTACTGTAACCACCCGCATTTTTAGGTTACTTTTTATTTTCGAGAATTTACTATTCACTTTTACTATTCAAATTCACTATTCATCTCGTAAAATTTTTAATCCACATTCTCGTAAGATAAATTATTTTAGTAATAACCTGAGAGTTCGACCATCGTTAGATCAATTTCGCTAAAATTATTAAGTAAACATCGTTTTAAAGTTTCGTTTTAGACGGTCCACCGTTTAAACATCACACGTATAACGAAAATCAACTCCGACAATTTTCCTCGCATCAGATAAATTTTTAGATCACTCATGATTAATTTGAGAATTTTTAAGATTTATTATTTTTGTGTTACCAAATAAGCCCAGTATGAGAACAAAACTAAACTTACGTTTTAAACAATTCTACTTACATCCAGACTTAACGATTCCTGCACTGTGTTTCTAATATTTTTTTGAAACTTTTACATTTTTGGAAAAGTCAAACATATTTCCCTCCTCCTTTGACCATAAAGAAAATTAACCTTGTATGCGTTCTACATTTCGCTTAAATCGCGTGACTTTTAAACTTCACGAATAACCGTAAAGTTATCCCGCGTATGACGAAAACCACATTTTAACATCTCATATCACTTTTAGACTAATTTTAGTCTACTCTAAATAAATTCACGGTCGTTTCCATGAAATTTCGTTCTTTTCTGAAAAACTGCATTTTACACGATTTTGACCCGTGTTTCCAGCTTTAGGCAGCGTTTTTGCACCCAATAAGACTTATCACTCATTTTATATTTTTAGATGTAGTATAATCATGATTTTAATCATTCCTATAAGTTTCATATTTTTACGATACCCGATTTTACGTTTCATGAATTAAATACTTACCGTTAGCGATTTTCGGGACTAAAACTCACTCCGTAAACACAAGATGAAAAACTAAAACTCTTAACCTCCTCATGAGGCTTCTCAAGGAAGCCTCCTAGACACATGGTTTGATCATGAGCTTAGTGCAATAATAACTGTTTTGTTTTCAAACCATTGGTGTGAGTCTATAGCTTACACTACAAACATAATGTGTTCAACCATCAAACAAACTCTATGAATTTCACTCAACCTTTGTGTTGATAGTTTTAAGCATGTATTTCAGGTCCATAATGTCGGAAGCTGGCACGGAAGAGCAAGGACTAGATCAAGAAGGCTATAAATTTTATTATCATTCGAAAATCATTTTAATGTATTTTGTAAACATGGAACCATCTGGGACCTCATTTTTGTAAACTCTGATATTTATATAAATCGAATGATAAATCTTTTAAAACGACTCCATTAGAGTACGTTTTCTATTGTTATGACTGTTGTGCCATGAAGTAACACCCAGTTTGAATTCCGCTGCGTATTACGAAATTGGGGGTGTTACAGATTGGTATCAGAGCCTTAATTATAGAGAAACGGGTCTAATTGTGACCTAAACTATAACTACTTTTACAAACAAAAACATTTTATAGCCTTCCGTTCTCCGTGCCTTCAATCCTCCAGACGATTATGTGACTTTTAGGCTCTTTAAGCTATACAAACATACTAGTATATTGATATATACACTTGACATAATTTCAATGATAAACAATGTACTCAACATATCTATGTATGCCTATTCAAAGGCATTACGGCACAATCATATTTTTCCTAATCTCCCAATCATGCATCTAGTCATGCATTTTAGGATTACGAAACTTCCTCCAAGACATTGTAACTGACTACAATGGTCTTTCCTACTTCCCAGACATTGTGAGATACGATGGTCTCATTTATTTTTCAAGACACTGTGAGATACAGTGGTCTCTATTTCACTCTCAGACACTGTAAATCCTACAGCGGTCTCTATTACATTCTTAGACACTGTAAATCCTACAGTGGTCTCTATTACATTCTCAGACACTGTAAATCCTACAGTGGTCTCATATATTTCCTAAGACATTGTGAGTTACACAATGATCTCTCCATCATTTCTCAAGACATTGTGAGTTACACAATGATCTCTCCATCATTTCTTAGACATTGTGAGTTACACAATGGTCTCTATTATTTCCTAGACATTGTGAGTTACACAATGGTCTCAACTATTTCTCAGACATTGTGAGTTGCACAATGGTCTCAACTACTCCTCAGATATTGTAAGTTATACAATAGTCTCTAAAAATTATCTTCTAAACATTAGATGATATCGTTTTGCATGAAACCCGTCACAGTCTATCAATTTCCCTAATGGAAATACAAGAAATAGGATTTCTAAAGGACAAAGTGACTCATCATCTACAAAAGCTGAAGTTCAGCAACTTTCTCTACATTCATCAAAATTCTCTTCTGAAACCTTCATTGTTAAAGGTCTGTAATGCTAGCCAAGTATGGACTATTTTAGGATTACTCAAGATTTCCTTTCCACACGTATCTACCCATACTATCTTCTATGCAATGGAATGTGAAAACATAGGTTACAAGTCTTTTATGGCCAGGACTTGCAACTGGATGGTTTGATATCACCTTTGCTTAGTGGACAATTTCTCAAAAGCTATGGACATATCACAAGTATACCTAATTTAGGTATTTGAAAAATTTATCGAACCTCGGATAAATATAGTCTAGTCACCTATATTTAACCTAGGGATAGTGGAACATAGTCTGACTAACTATGTTTGACTTAAATTTTTCAAACACTGAGAATAGTTATACAAGGGTTATATTCAGGTTAATTTCCTACTTAAACTCGATAAACCACCAGAATTCATTAAAAAGATCTAGAGACACGATAGTGTCTTACCACTCAGCAAAATCTTAACATCTTATTCATACTACCTAATTTCATTCTTGAAAGTTTTCATTTATGAAATAATCCTAACTACTATCTTGGGATAGTCATCAAATCTTCTCGTCATTCCTTAGAAGTACTAGCCTGACTAGATTTCATGGATATCATTCCGTCATTCACTTTTGATTTTAAAACAAACTTGACATCTCTACCTAAGAATAATAGTAAGTGTACGCTACACTCTTCTAATCGTCAACATATCACATCATTATCTGAACTCCATTATAAGTCAGTAAGTAAAACTTCACGATATCACGTTTCTTTCAAACACTAGTAGACATAAAAACTATACGATATATCTTTCATCCCGAAACCACCTAAGACATGATCAACTTTGGAAATTGTTTGGGTAAACCACTTGCCACTAGCGACAGTTATCACGTCATTACAAACCATTTCACATCACCAATATCTTACACCTTTGATTAACAATAGTTACCCTAACAACAACAAAACTATTCCATTTTGAGGCACTATATAGACGAATGTGTTAGTTAACCATTTGCTGGACTAAGGTGTTTAGATATCACCCACGAAACAACTAAAGAAACTATACAAATATAAATTAGGCTCCATACCGCACACTATCACCAAAAACTCCATGTTAGAAATTAAGGTTTTATTGATAGCCTCGATATAATAAGATATGATTCGTTTTGAGAATCAGAAAAAACCAAACTTTAGGTATATTGGACTCTATAAGATTTTAACAAAACTTTTTAGATTATCAACTTAAGCCACATGGTACATAATACATTCTACGACTAGAAACTTGAGAACACAAAGATTAGAATTCGAGCATACATCCACATTTCCCTAGACAATTCAACATCGGGTAACACATCCGAATTCGGGACGGAATTCCCATTAAGGGGTGAGACTGTAACCACCCGCATTTTTAGGTTACTTTTTATTTTCGAGAATTTACTATTCACTTTTACTATTCAAATTCACTATTCATCTCGTAAAATTTTTAATCCACATTCTCGTAAGATAAATTATTTTAGTAATAACCTGAGAGTTCGACCATCGTTAGATCAATTTCGCAAAAATTATTAAGTAAACATCGTTTTAAAGTTTCGTTTTAGACGGTCCACCGTTTAAACATCACACGTATAACGAAAATCGACTCCGACAATTTTCCTCATCGAGATAAATTTTTAGATCACTCATGATTAATTTGAGAATTTTTAAGATTTATTATTTTTAATAGTACCAAATAAGCCCAGTATGAGAACAAAACTAAACTTACGTTTTAAACAATTCTACTTACATCCGGACTTAACGATTCCTGCACTATGTTTCTAATATGTTTTGAAACTTTTACATTTTTTGGAAAAGTCAAACATATTTCCCTCCTCCTTTGATCATAAAGGAATTAACCTTATGCGTTCTACATTTACGCTTAAATCGCGTGACTTTTAAACTTCACGAATAAGCGTAAAGTTATCCGCGTATGTGAAAACCACATTTTAACATCTCATATCACTTTTAGACTAATTTTAGTCTACTCTAAATAAATTCACGGTCGTTTTCCTGAAATTTCGTTCTTTTCGAAAACGCATTTTACACGATTTTGACCCGTGTTTCCAGCTTTAGGCAGCGTTTTTGCACCCAATAAGACTTATCACTCATTTTATATTTTTAGATGTAGTATAATCATGATTTTAATCATTCCTATAAGTTTCATATTTTTACGATACCCGATTTTACGTTTCATGAATTAAATACTTACCGTTAGCGATTTTCGGGACTAAAACTCACTCCGTAAACACAAGATGAAAAACTAAAACTCTTAACCTCCTCATGAGGCTTATCAAGGAAGCCTCCTAGACACATGGTTTGATCATGAGCTTAGTGCAATAATAACTGTTTTGTTTTCAAACCATTGGTGTGAGTCTATAGCTCACACTACAAACATAATGTGTTCAACCATCAAACAAACTCTATGAATTTCACTCAACCTTTGTGTTGACAGTTTTAAGCATGTATTTCAGTTCCATAATGTCGGAAGGCGCACGGAAGAGCAAGGACTAGATCAAGAAGGCTATAAATTTTATTATCATTCGAAAATCATTTTAATGTATTTTGTAAACATGGAACCATCTGGGACCTCATTTTTGTAAACTTCGATATTTATATAAATCGAATGATAAATCTTTTAAAACGACTCCATTAGAGTACGTTTTCTATTGTTATGACTGTTGTGCCATGAAGTAACACCCAGTTTGAATTCCGCTGCGTATTACGAAATTGGGGGTGTTACACTTACAAAGGTCCAGCCACTGTGGCTTGCTAACTTTAACCAAAAACCATTTTCCTAAACTTGATTACACCCCAAATTCATAACCAAACCAGCAATCCAGAACCATCATATCAGTACTATAGATTTGATCTTATTTGACTGTTGTGAGATTTAAGAGTGAATTGAGATTGAAATTGAGTTAAGCTCACTAAAAGCTATAAGAAGCTTAAGTGAGTTTAATGAAACAATAGCTAAGCTTTTGATAAGCTTAAAAGAAGCTTTTAGAATATTTTTTATTTTTCAACTATTTTTTCTGATTTTTTTTTATTTTTTATTTATTTTTGATTAAAAATGATAACAAGTTGCAAATAACTTTTCAACTCAATAAAATGAATCAAACTACAAGTAATAAGCTGAAATAAGAAACTTTAAAATTTAAACAAGGATTTTAAAATAAACACTGAATTTCATTAAAAATGTAAAGTTGAGATTACAAATATGAATTACAGAACTGAATAATACTAAAAACCAATAAACTGAATTTAAAATACAAATAGCTACTTGAAAGAAAGGATGATTTCAACAAGTGAACGAGGCATCTATTTATAGCTGAGCCTTCAGGTCTTGGAAGCTTCATGAAGAATAAACTTGTGCTTTCTCTGGATGGATATCAGCCCTTTGATCAAATCCCATACGTGTCCTATCAATTTTAGACCCTTAGATTGCATGTGCCACATATCTTCGACCAATCAGATGAGAGGAATGTTGTGATTGACACACGGATTGCCAGCGTGGCATCCGTGTGTCAGTCACGTGTCAGAGTTGAGTGATAATTTTAGGTGAATTTGGGTTTAATGTGGTGAATTAATTAAATGGGTGGTTAGGGTTCATGTTATCTGGGTTTGGGGAAAAGGGGTAAAAGTTTTGGCGCCTAGGATTTTTTTATTATTTTTCGGTTTGGTTTGACCGGGTTGAATGGACGGGTAAAGGGTTAAACGGGTTGGGTGATATTGATGGGTGTTGACTTGTGTTGACCAGGCCAAGATTTGGGCTTGGTTATTTATTTTGGGCTTAGGTAGTAATAGTTTGGACTTAGGATTAGAATTGGATTCATGGCTAATATTAACGACTAAAAGTGTAGAATCTGATTTTCCAAGGACTAAACTTGTAATTTCTGAAATTGATCCAAGGGCCTTTCTTGACAATCTCCAATAATTCAAGGACCATATTTTCCATCTTTGAAAATTCCAAGGACCAAACATGACAATTCTGAATCTTCAGGGACTAAAACAGCCATTTTGAGAATTGATTGTCCAAACTCGCAAATTCCTTTCCCAGCCTCGGCTTTTTGCATTCTTCTTTCTCTCGTGCTCGGTTTTTCTTCGATTTTGGCTTTCTTTTGTGTGTTTTGACATATTCGTACCTGCACATGCACAAACTCAAGAAAACAGCAAATATTAACAATAAACGGCTCTTTCTTGGTTATTTTGGGTCATTTTTTATAAAGAAATGATATGTGTTTTTGCACATATCAGTTATTAAACCCTTAACAAGCTATTTAAGTTAGTTTGATTAGAGTACATCGATCCAACATGAGTCATTCCTTTCATTTTGTTAACCCGATATATTGTTTCGATACACCTATACACCTTAGCCTACCCTGTAGTCTTTATTTGTGATTGGGAAGTCATCATTTGCCTAAGTTCAAGGTTCGAGTGGAAAGGTTCGGAAATCACGCTTTCATCGACAACATTCCTGAAGATCTTTGAAGACCCCCGAATTCCCATTGTTCATCTCAAGTGGGGGGATATTATGTTTAAGTTATTATTGTTGTGTTGAAAAAAAAATATATTGTTATGATTTAGTTATTGTAAAGTGCCATGTTATAAGCACTATATTATGAGCTTTATAGATTTAGTATCAAGGAGGCCACCTCGGTCACATTTGAAGATTGAAGTTGGTAGTTATGACAGCAGTTGGAGAAAAGGTAGTGTGCCCATCACGACGTCCTCTAATGACACATCTACCTTATATTTCATGATCCGGTTTCTTGACTTCAAAGCTTGAACTTTGGGCGGACGGTAAGTGGTGATGACTTGGTTATAGATTTAGACTACCTGCTTATCCTACCCTTTAGTCATGAAGCGTGTCTAGGTGATGCAGCGAGCAATCTTTGGTGTCTTGGCCATGGATTTGGTCATGTATCATTGATTTTGTCCACTTCGCCGTGACATGTTAGTAATGACGAGTCACCCTTAACCTTTGTCGTGTCTACCCATATTGCCTTCGAGAATTGTTTAGCCCTTAACTCTAGTGGTGGAGATTTGTGTAACCACCAAGCTTATGATAGAATACATGCTATGACTGTGCGATTGAGTGATCACCCCAAAATTGACACTTAGAATAGTTGAGAGATTTGAGTGTTTTGTTCCCCTTTCATGAGGTTTCCGGCTTTGCTTTATTCTAGCATAAGGGATTTGTAAACTTATATTTTCTAGGTTATGGGAGATATCTTTTTAGGAATCTTTCAAATAAGGTCTACTTGAGGGCAAGTAGAGTTCAAGTGGGGGGATATTTGATAACATCAAATAGTCCTGATTATTAAGTGTCAATTTTCCCCGATAATGCTTGTAATTTATATCATTTATATGGATTTACGCTTGTTTTCCATTGTTTTCTACTTTCAGGTAAATTACGAGCATTGGAGCTAAAGAGACGCGGAATTGGAGAATTATCTAAAGATTTATCATAGTATGCTGATTTTGAAGAAGTTACGGCGTAACTCGTCTCTCACATTACGCCGTAACTATTGCGTGACTCAGAAAACCAACTTATCAGAAGGTTACGACGTAAATCTTCCCAAAGGCTACGACGTAACTATATTCGGTGAAATGAGGTTCCACGCCGCTGATACTTACACTGTAACTATTACCTCAACTACGGCGTAACCAAGTTTATTGAATACTACGGTGTAACCACTTATAAGGTTATGCCGTAACTAGCAGATCTAGTGCAAAATACGAAGAAATTGAAGGTTACGGCGTAACTCTTGTTATGGTTACGCCGTAACCCAGATCTGGCCTATAAATACCCTACGAATTCCAACATTTCTAATCATCCCATTCCACACACAACAACCAGAGAACGTGGAAAAAAGCTCAAGGCAGGTCTAGAGGAGCATACGGAGCTGTCTCCAAGGGAGAAATCACCTCCCTACGATAAGCATTAGCGTTTTATATTTTCTTTACTTTCAATTCATGTATTTTGTACCTTTGAATATTGAATTGGTTTGTATGATTAATATAAGCGGCTAAGCACCTCTTGGTGCTGGCCTTGTTATGATTCCTTAATTGTTTTGTTTACGTTTACTTTACTTCCGTACAATTATTTCTAAGTGTATGCATGCATAGTTTATTGGTAGCCACCCTTGGTTCGGTAGTTTTTAATGGCGGTAGAGAACAATTTCGTAGGAGATATGACCAACTAGCCCTAGGTGAGCGGACTGAGACGGGAAGAGTAAGATATGACCAACTGACAACCCTTTCTACTTGTGCGATTTGACCAACTGATCACCTATCGTTTGGATGAACTTAACAATTAGGGGGTGAGCGTCTAAGTTCCTAATGGCCGGGCACTCACTATTATAAATCTAGCATGTAGCGGTACTTAATGACTTGGCTTAGGAGACCAGGAACAACAGGACTTATGAGGGGACACCTGACTTCTCCTGTGGTGGCATCTTTGCTAATAGGTCAGGGCGAATTGACCAAATGTTGTCCTCTTGACTTTGACCCCACCTGAAGTAATTGGAAGTAAGTAGACGTAGACATAACTAGCTCGGAGGATTTACTAGGTTAGCAACACTCTCCTCTATTGATTTTCCCTTTCCATTTATTTGCTTTTATTTGCTTTATTCTGCTTTAGTAGTTTAATTAATTAATTCCCTATCGAAACCTTTATTAATCTGTGACACCTAGACTTAGTAATAATCCAACACACATAGCTCTTAGGTTGACCTCGGCTTTACCGATTACTACACTACACGTGACTGGGTACACTGCCCGTTAGTGCACTAGGGTAGACCATAGGTATAACGGGAATTTATAAATATTAAAACACGTCAGCAAAATCTGCATCAGTCTTCATGCTCCCATGTGTACTCCGGTCCTCTCTTGGAGTTCCATCTAACTTTGAAAATAATAATACGGCTTTGCTTTTATTGTTTGACATCCCTATCCATGACTTCTACTAGTTCTTCAATGAAGTTGAGCTTATCGTCAAGCTTGATCTCTCTAAGTGGAATGACAAGGGATTCATCTGACAAACACTTCTTCATATTCGACACGTGAAAGGTATTGTGTACTCTCGAGTTCCTTGGGAGTTCAAGTTTGTATGCCATGGACCGATCCTTTCCGGGATTTTGAATGGTCTAATGTATCAGGATTTAGCTTTCCTTGTTTTCGGAATCTGACCATTCCATTCCAAGGTGACACTTTCAACATGACTCTTTCGCCAACTTGGAATTCCACGGGCTTTCATCTAACATCGACATAATTCTTTTGTCGATCTCTCGCAGCTTGAAGTCGTTGTCTGATTTTCACTATTTTCTCTGTCGTTTCCTGAATAATTTTAGGTCGAGTGAGTTGAACATCTCCAAATTTGTCCCAACAAACAGGCGATCGACACTTTCTACCATAGAGTGCTTCAAAGGTTGCCGCCTTGACACTGGCGTGGTACCTGTTGTTGTAGGAAAATTCCGCTAGCGGTAAGTGTCTATCTCAACCTTTACCAAAGTTGATCACATATGCTCGGAGCATGTCTTCTAAAGTCTGAATAGTTCTTTCGCTTTGACCATCGATTCGTGGATGATATAGTGCTCATGTGTAACCGGGTACCCATAGCCTTTTGAAGTGATTGCCAAAATTTGGATGTGAAACGGCTATCGAGGTCAAAGATGATAGAAATCAGCACTCCATGTCGAGAGACAATTTCCTTCCGATATAACCGTGCAAGAGTACTAATCTCGTCGGTTTCCTTGATGGGTAAGAAATGTGAGGACTTGGTAAGGTAGTAAATAATAACCCAAATAGTGTCAAATCCGTTAGAAGTTTTTGGTAGTTTAGTGATGAAGTCCATGGTAATCCTTTCTCATTTCCAAACTAAAATCTCTGGGTATGTCAGTAAGCTGGAGGGTTTTTGACATTCAGAATTGACTCTAGAACATGTTAAGCATTTTCCGAAATATTATGCAATCTATGCTTTCATGTTCGGCCACCAATAGATTTTCTTAAGATCTTGGTACATTTTTTCGGAACCCGGATGAATGGAATATTTTGATTTGTGTGATTCGTGCATGATGAGATCATGAATTCCTCCTTGAAGTGGAATCCAACTTCTGTCATTGAAACACAATATTCCATCTGACCTTTTCACGAACTCATTCTCGTTTTCTAGCATAGCATGAATTTTCTCGTTTAGTCGGTTCTCTTCCTTGAGTGCCTCGCTCTGAGCCTCAAGAATCTTTGATGAAAGTGGTGATTTAATTGTCATTCCTAAAGATCTCACTCTGAGAGGCTTAAGTCGCTCTTTCCAGCTCAGAGCATCTGCCACCACATTTGCCTTTCCAGGGTGATAGCGAATTTCACATTCATAGTCACTGAGCAACTCATAAGGATTTAAAACGTACACTTTTAAGGGGTCATTTAAGCCCTTAATCGACCACTTTTATATCCATTACTGCTTAATTTCGTTCCTTTTCAATTTTTAGGTCTCTTGGAAGCAAAATGCTAGAATGATGCATATTTGCACAAAAAGAAGTGAAAACATGAAGAAAATGGCAAAGTCAAGATCGAAGCCACTCAAGCTGCTCAAATTGAACCTGGCAGCGTCCCAACCATAGGGCAACGCCGTCCCTCTATACAGATTTTATAAATGCATGCACCAGACGGCTCAGTGGAATTTTTGCTCATACAACCTGACGGCTTCAGACTTTGAAGAAGAAGGGCGTCACTCAGACTTTTCATCTCAGACGGCCCAGATCAAGAACTAAGAAGACGTCCCACTTGAATACTGATGGCGTCACAACTCTAAAGTGACACCATCCCATCGATGACTTGGACAAGACGAAAACCCTAATGAAGGCGATCTGACGGCGTCCCACCTTTAAGGCAACACCGTCGCACTTGTAAATCTATAGATAGAATTTGATTTTTCTGCATTTAGAGAGGTAAAATTTTGGAGTAAAAACCCTAAACGTTTGTAGTCCGAATTGGACAGTATCTTAAGGTCTAAACCCTATTTTACACATCAAGATAAGTGTTTTAATCCAAAGTTTCACTATGTCTTCAATTGATTGTGTGTATGCTTGCTCGTTTAATATGTCTAGCTAAATTTCTTGTGTGTTTGCTTAGATCTATGAAACCTAGTTATTAATTATTGTTAGGTTGTCTCTTATCTTAATTTTAATTGGCTTAGGAGTGCAACTAGGCTATCATTGTATTTAATGCTTGAATAATCTTTGTGAAAGTTAGTTTATGAATGAATATGTGGATTTCGTAGGAAAAACCCAAAGGTGACCTCAAAGAGTTAGGGCAAAGGCATACCCTACGACATTAGGAAATACAACGCAATTAAGATAAGGTGTGACAATTCAACCGACCAATAAAAGATAATTAGGGAGTAATAGTATCTAGGTAAACACATTTTTAATCATCATACGAGCACACATCAAATAGACATAGCTACCCGTAGTTATAGATAATTAGAATAGTAGAAGTAATCGGTAGAAGTACCACCCCCCAACCAATTGCCCCTAGATTTTACCCTTAGCTTTCTAAAAAACCAATAAAAGATAAAAAAGAATCATCCTCAACCCCCACCTTAGTGTAATACATTTCTTTCTAGCATTCCTATTCCCCTAGAGAACGATATCAAGCCCTGAGGATTACCCAATACTACACTACAACGATTAGATTCACTGCCTAGGGTGTTGAAAAACTTGCTCGATGAAAAGGAAGTTCCTTTGACCCCGAACGCGCTTCGTAGGCGCATCAAGTTTTTTGCGCCGCTGCCCGGGAATAGAATAGCTAGTTAGATTTTTATCTCGTTTAGGTTCCATTGCTTGCTTCCTATCAAGTAAGTTTTTTTTCTTCTCATTTTTAGCTTCCTTGTAGTCTATCCCCCTTCTTCATGACTTTGTTCGTAGCCTCATCACTTTTCATCGTGGAAGGTGATAACCCACCACCAATTGACCCGCCAAGAGGCCGCACTCTTGGTGAATACTCTAGACCGAGCCACCAAGGCTGTAGGAACACCATTGAGCTCTTCGATCAAGCTCAAACTATGGCCCTATGATCCGACACCATCTAGTTGGTGCAAAATGGATGTGAATCTCAAGGACTTCCTTAAAATCGTTGATTCCATCGACCTTGATGCTACCACACGGGAGACCAAGCGCTTGCGTCTCTTCCAATTCTCTCTACGGGACCAAGCTAGTAATTGGCTTGAGCGACTTCCCGCCAGATTGTTAGGAATTAGAAATTCCGGGTATTAAAGAGTCGGTCACCTCAAGTATATGTAATCATTAGAAAGCTCGTAGTCGTAGTTATTTTAAGTTAAGTAGTATTTAGTTAAGTAACACCGTGGAGGACGGACGGGTCTTTACCCACTGTATGCCTGATCCACAGCCCGTTGTGTGGCGATTTATGTAAGACTATAAATACTCTCTACCTTCCAAGGTAGAGAGTTGGAGCTCATAATAATATTTTTCACTTTCTCTCACTAAGTTCCCTAAACCTCTAACTTTCTCTCTCTAGAATTCCATCTATATGCTACTTTGTGTTATGGTTTGATGTGTATGTGAAAAGTTATATCTCACAATTGGTATCAAGAGCCATGGTTAGATCATATCTTGCACATCTTTGGATTTCTAGTGGTTTTAGGTGGTTTTGAGTTTGAAAAAGTTTAGTGGTTTTTGCATCATTTGGTTGATTTCTCAGGTTAAAGTTCGGATTTTGTTAGTACTTTTATGTTTAGAATCATCACAAGTGTGTAGGTTATCAGTTGGTAAGCTTAAATCATCTTGGTTGGGTTGTTTTTGGATTGAAAAGTGATGTTTATGTGGTTTTTTCATGCTAGCGACTTACTTCACGGATTAGTTTCTTAGTAGCGACTTGCTTTACAAATTTGTAGCGAGTTACAGTTCTAAACCTAGCGACTTAGATCTAGCGATTTATAGTACAAGTAGTGGACTCTCCACTACGGGTAGCGACTTGGTGATAGCGACTTGGTCGGTAGCGAGTTGCTCTTTAGCGACTTGTATCTTTAGCGACTTGAGTAGCGAATTGCTGCCAAAATTTTGCTAGCGACTTGAGGCTTAGCGAGTTACTACCTAGCGACTTGCATTTGTCTAGCGACTTGGGACTCTAGCGACTTAGTGGTGTAGCGAATTAAGCGTTAGCGACTTAGTGCATTATCTTCTAGCGACTTAGTGCATTATCTTCTAGCGACTTAGTGCATTATCTTCTAGCGACTTAGTGCATTATCCCGTATAAACTGTAAACATGTCTACCAACGTTCCTACTGTCATCTCCACTGTTGCCGAGGATGTTCAAGCAGCTGGCTCAGATACTAGTCCACCCATGCTTGATGAATCGACTACGATTCTTGGGCTCAACGAATCAGATTGTGCTTGCCTTGGGAAGGAAAATGGTGTCAACATTCTCAAATCCATTGATGAAGGACCATATCGAGTTGAGGCGACTAGAGACATACTTGATACTAATGAAGATGGTATTCTGTTTTACGGAATGGACATACCAAAGATGTATGACGAGCTTGACGATAAGGAGAAAAAGAGATTCGATCACGATATCGGGGCTTCAAACATTGTTCTTCAAGGTCTTCCTAAAGACATCTACAAGCTGATCAATCATAACACGATGCAAAGGCGGTATGGGATAATGTTAAGATGCTTCTCTCGGGTTCTGAATTAACTATGGAAGACAGAGAATCCCAACTCTATGACGAATTTGAACACTTCAAGATGAAACCGGATGAGAGTGTCTATGAGTACTATGTGAGATTTCATAAGTTAGTGAATGACATGAGGAACATCGGAATGACTATGCCTAACATTCATTTGAACTCAAAATTTGTGAACAACATGAATCCCGAATGGCACAAGTTTGTCACATTTGTGAAGCTCACTAAAGGATTGAAGAATACAAACTATGAGCAACTCTATGCCTTCCTCCTTGAGAATGAGAGACATGCTATGTTTGAAAAATTGATTCTCAATCAGTTCAAAACCAACCAAGGAGAGACAAGCTCGTCTAATGACTCAACTGCCTTCTACTCAAACATCGGAATCACAACCAAAGCATCACAAGTCATACCCTTGGGTAATGGTAATCACAAACTCATTCCTGATCCAATGTTCAAACAAGCGATCTTTGATCCACACGTGGGTAACTTCATTAATCAACTAGCTCTTCCGATTAGTCAAAACATGAATTCTCTCCCACAAACCAACAACAACCTCAGAGCAGCATCTAACCCACACAATCAAGCCCTTTGTTAAAGATGGAAGGATCGTGGTGCAACCAGATTCGGGAAAGACAGTATGATCGGGGAAGAGGTGGAGTGGTAGAGGTTATGTTGGCAACCAGAATCGAGGAAGGAATGGTAACCAAGGTCAAGCTAAGCCAATCAAATGTTATAAGTGTGGTGGTGAGGGACACATTGCAAGGAACTGTACATCTCCAAAGCGTCCACGAGAATGCTGATTACGAGAGATAAGATCTTTGCGGTACAAGCTCAGGACAATGGTGCTTTGGATGAAGAGGAATTGTTGTTTCTAGCTGAGGGCAATGCCAAGACCTATGATGCGATGTGGATGAGCGACCTATTCAGAGATAGGTCACAATCATCCGAATGCCTTTCAAGTCGCTGATTGTGATGCATACGACTCTGATGTGGATGATGGACCTACGGCACACACAATTTTATGGCTAGCATTTCTCCAATGGTTTCTCCCAAGGTCTCTTCTTCACCACTAGCTGGCCCATCCAAAGACAAACTCATCTCAGAGGTATTAAAACTATACGATAATCGATGTGCAAAAGATGCATGACAAAGTACATTCAGCTGAAACTATTGAATCAAATGTTGAAAATATGGGTAATATCGATATTATCCCATATGATCAATATGTGAAACAAAGTGAAAGTGAAGGTGTACCAAGTGATGCATCTTCTGCGGTCAACAATGACTATGTTTTTGATGAATACCGCATGTGCCTTGATGATTACTGTAATTTCGAACTAAATGCCTATAAAGAGCGTGTTGCTATTTATGAACAACGTGCTAAATTTGAGTTGACCACTCGTGTGCAGGAAATGGATGACCAAGTGCGTACAATCATTAGAAAAGTAATTTTAGAGAAGAAGTATTGAAACAAGAATTAAATTCCTTGCAAGAAAAACTTTCTAAAACAGCTAAGCAAAAACAAGAACTTCAAGAAAATGTGAAAATGCTTAAGCAAGAATTTAATGCAAAGGAATCAAAACTCTTGAGAGATTTTTCTAAACTGAAAACTTTGAAAAACAAACTTGAAAACAAGTTGTACATACAAGGAAACACCATTCCGACTGCTCACATGGTCACTAAACATAGAGTCCTAAGCGATAAGCATAGTGTTCCCATGATAGATAAACCCAACCACGAGTACGAAAAAGATAGCAAAAGCGCTCAAAGTGTGATCTATGATGGCAATGAGATTCTTAAACCTAGACAGAAACCTAGTTGCGTTGAGTGCACTAAGGAGGATAAGAAATCGATGAAGTCACTAGGGAAAGGATGAACAAAAAATTAGATGATCCTAAATGCAAAGAGAAAAAATAATTATCACTCCCCATGACTACAAAAAGGAAAACTGGATTTCCTTGAACATGTTTAAGCCTCGGACATTGTTGACTCCCGAACAAGTTTTCTGGAAAAAGGATTTAGATAAGCTGAAAATATTGTTGAAACAAACCCTCCCCTATGGAAAATGCCTAGAAGCGTGTATCCTCCTAATACACCAATGCATCTTGTTCCTAGAAAAATTGCCACTAAAAGCAAGACCTTAATTAGCCAATATGTTATATTTCAACTATTTGTTGATTTTGAGAAAACTTGCAAGAAAAGGATCACACCCACGGTATAACGGAAGGAGAAAGGGGTTTTGAGCAAATGAAAGAATGTTATTTAACTGAGGTCATGCCTTTCTTTAAACTTCAGAAAGATCACTTTGAGAGTCTTAAAAGGGGATAGAAACTGATATCAAGGGAATGGAAAAGGAATTTGATGCAATGGTAGTTGAAGTTAGTGATTATGGGCGTGCACTAAAATATAATGAGATTGAGAGGAAGAACTTGCATACATTAAATGAGACTCTTATTCCTGAATGTGTTGCTCAAGATATCTTTTCACTGCTTCAAATTGCTCTATTAATGCTTCCAAATTTCATGAACTATCTGTGGCCCTGAAAGTCTCCCATGATCGTGTCATTGAGCTTGAAAAACTAATTCTAAACTAAACGAGAAAATTGAACTGGATGATCACGACAATTTGGTTAAACATTTTTCTAAACTGGAAGTTGAGCATTTTAATTTACAACTAAAATATCAACATCTTAAAGAAAATGTTAAAACTTCAAATATCAAGACATCGTCAGATGCTCCAGAGTTTGATGCAGTGTTTCAAATTAACAAAGCGTGATGAACGATTCAAGCTCATTGCAACACGATCCGAAAGTTGAAAGCCCAAATCTCTCAATTAAAGGGTCAAACGAACAATATGACAGGCTCCCAAATTCCTCCTCCTTTAGATTCTCAGAATTCTCAAACTTTTCATCTTCAAAACTTAGTTGATGCCTTACAAAAGGAAAACGAGAGTTTTCTAGAAGAAAATGAAAAAGTTAAGCGACATTTTAAAGAGTTATATGATTCAATAAAAGTCACCCGTGACCAAAACAACGAAAAAATAACGTCTTTACAAAAGGAAATTGAGAATCTGAGAAGTCGGGGAAATGGGAAACTGCCACTTGTTTTCAATAAGAATGTTGTCTCAAAGTCACCCTTAGACTGCAAATACACTGTGAGAGTTAAATATATTCCTCCTCATCTTAGGAATAATGAACATGCTTTTCATGAATCTGTGCTCACCTTAAGGATAGTCTAGAATGTCTCCGTGAGATTGTCGAAGAGGATTTCATTAACAAACCTCTTGATAGTGAAATGAGGTTTGCTTGCCTCCGTGCCAAAGCGATCTCAAGAGTTGCTAGAATGTGTAATTGCCACATGTCCCAAATCCTTAACCTTAGGTGCAAAAGGCAAAGCTGTGATGCCTTGTTCTATGCCTAGTGCCAAGCAGAAATCCGTTCTATGCCCAGTCTTAAGAAAGGAAACACTAATGTGCCTTCAAGTAGTTCAGATTCCGGATATGTTAGTGCTAAGAAAGTGAACTTTAGTGTGCTGCAAAAGCTCAAATCACGAGTCTTAAAGTATACACTAATGTGCCTTCTAGTACTTGATCCTTGCACATCAAGTTCAGAATGCAAAAAGTAGATCAACCAACTAATGTTCCCATAATTCCCTCTATAGGAGTAATCGGTGACTTTAAAGGCGAGCGGTCAAAGTCTCAAGACAATACAAGGAATGATAGGACCTTGCAAGCTAAGAATGTGCATTGGAAGAGAGTAGAAGACCAATCTAGGAACTTTAAGCTTGAGTTGAATAAAACGAATCGTGTTGATTCAAGTATTAGCCTTAGGCGCATCTTGTAATTAATTCAATTCGATACTATTTGCAAACCTTGTAATGATGTCTGCTTGAATTCTGTTGCTAATCATGAATGTGGTGTAATGCTTTGTCTAATCTTTGTCAAATGCCCAGTTAAAATTGTTAATGCTAATAATCGTGCAAATAAGGCAAAAGGCAAAAACGAAAGATTGTTAGAAAACAGTGGAAACCCACGGGAAGAACTTTTATAAAGATAGGTTATTATTGGATACCTTTTGGCCATAAGAATAATCAGCTTTTGTTCTCAAACCTGCTAAGATTATGCCCACTAGAAAATGGATGCCTATTGGTAGAACTATTCCCTTAAGAAGTAAACATACTTTGAATAGGTCAAATCTGAGACACCAAGATTGCATCTATTCCCAATGATTCCATTGCTTCTACTTCGATATGGATGTTTCATTTACGATGTGGGTGTTCCACCATTCTGTTACTAACCAAGTGGAACCCATTCTTGCATGGGGATCCCAATTATCCGAGCTTATCCATTCTTGTCTGCGTGTTCAACCTGCGAGATCATTCAAATCGCTTACGTGGTACCTGGACTCGTCGTTCCAAGCATATGACCGGAGACCGGTCGCGGCTCATGAACTTCGTGAGCAAATTCATCGGGACTGATAGATTCGGTAATGATCATTTCGCTGCAATTATGGGTTATGGTGATTATGTTGTTGGTGATAGTGTTATCTCTAGAGTATACTATGTGGAAGGTTTGGGTCATAATATTTTCTCTGTTGGTCAATTCGTGATTCTCGATCTAGAAGTAGCCTTCAGAAAACATACCTGCTTTGTTAGAGATCTTAATGGTAAGGAACTTTTAAAAGGAACTCGTGGTTCAAATCTTTACACCATCTCTATAGAAGATATGATGAAGTCTTCTCCAATTTGCTTGTTGTCAAAGGCTTCTAAAACAAAGTCATGGTTATGGCATCGACGTCTCAATCACTTGAACTTCGGCACCATCAATGATCTCTCCGGAAAGGACTTAGTTGTAGGTTTACCTCGACTAAAGTATGAAAAGGATCATCTTTGTTCAGGATGTCAATTGGGAAAAAGCAAGAAGTATGCCCATAAACCCAAACCTACTAACTCTGTCATAGAAGTTCTTCATACAATTCATATGGATCTATGTGGACCAATGAGAGTCTGAGAATATCTTTGGGAAGAAATATGTGTTAGTTATAGTTGATGATTACTCTAGATTCACCTGGGTCAAGTTCTTAAGGACAAAGGATGAAACTCCCGATATCATCATCAAACTTATCAAACAGTGCGGGTTCGACTTAACAAAACCGTCGAATTATCCGGACAGACAATGGGCGAGTTTGTTAACAAACAACTTAGTGAATTCTATGAAAGCATTGGAATCGGCCATCAAAGAAGTGTTCCACGAACTCCTCAACAGAGCGGTGTAGTTGAAAGGCGAAATCGAACTCTTGTAGAAGCTGCTAGAATAATGTTGATTTACTCAAAAGTTCCAATGTTTCTCTGGTTTGAAGCTATTGCCTTTGCATGCTACACACAAAATCGTTCCCGATTCACCTTGTTCATGGAAAGACACCATATGAACTTGTCCACAAAAGAAAACCTAATCTCTCTTTCCTTCGTGTGTTTGGTGCATTGTGTTATCCAACTAATGAGGGTCAAGACTTAGGGAAACTTAGGGCTAAAGCCGACATTGGAGTATTTGTAGGATATGCACCAAACAAAAAGGGATACCGAATCTATAACAAAAGAACCCAACATATCATGGAAACCATTCACGTTACGTTTGATGAGTGACGGTCAAATGGCTCTGGACACTCCATTCGGGACCCGCACTTCAAAACAGTCCCATTGGTTCATCTCTTGTTCCAAACTCTTCTCAAGAAACTCCATATGTACCTCCATCTGAAGATGATTTAAAGAAATTGTTTGATCCTATGTTTGATGAACTGTATGATTCAATTACTAATGAGGTGTTGATCCCTACAACAGAAGATGCTCATATTCCTGTGAATGAAGTCAATCCTTCAGTCTCAATATCCTTAAGTCAAGAAGCACTGCGGCGATCCTTGCCTCATCAACAAATCATCATTCTTCAAATGTACATCACGGAAATGTTTATGGCATCAATGATGAAGTTAATCCCTTTGCTAATCCTGAAGATGCTCCATTTGAAAACATATTTGCTACTCAGAATCATCATCAGAACCATCTTCTTGAAGACATCGACTCGGCTACCTCGGTTCCTCAACAACTGCCACATGAACACCTTAGAAAATGGACTCACGATCATCCATTAGACAACATCATTGGAAATCCCTCTCGTCCCGTATCAACCCGGAAACAACTTGCAACCGATGCCTTATGGTGTTTCTTCAACTCCGTACTATCTAAGATCGAACCAAAAGATGTTAAAACCGCCATGAATGAAGACATTTGGTTCAATGCCATGCAAGAAGAAATTCATGAGTTTGATCGACTAGATTTATGGGAGTTAGTACCGCTCGAGTGTGCTATGATTATTGCTCTAAAATGGATCTTCAAAGTGAAACTTGATGAATATGGTGATGTGTTGAAAACAAGGCCGATTAGTTGCTAAAGGATATCGTCAAGAGGAGGGTATAGACTTTGAAGAATCTTTTGCTCCTGTTGCACGAATCGAGGCAATCGAATCTTTCGGCTAATGCGCTAGTAAGAACATGGTAGTATATCGGATGGATGTGAAGCGGCATTTCGAGCGGAGATCTTAAAGAAGTCGTCTACGTCCACCAACCCTGAAGGATTTGTGAATCAAGAGCATCCTACTCACGTTTATCATCTGAAGAAGGCTCTTTACGGTTTAAAGCAAGCTCCAAGGGCATGGTATGATACACTGTCAAAGTTTCTTCAATCAACCGGATTCAGAAAGGAGATTGATCCTACATTGTTCACCAGGAAGTCGGGCAAACATTTAACTCATGTTCAAATTTATGTTGATGATATTATTTTTGCCTCGACAGACCCAATGGAATGTGATCGTTTTCAAATGAAATGAGTTCAAAGTTTCAAATGTCAATGATGGGACAAATGTCATTTTCTTGGGATTACAAATTTCACAAAGTCCCGGAGGCATTTTCATAAATCAATCTAAATATGCAAAAGAGATTTTAAAGAAATTTGGATTTGATTCAAGTGACCCTGTTGACACCCCATGATTGATCGAACCAAACTAGATGAGGACCACTCGGGGATCATGATTGACCAAACGAAATATCGTAGTATGATTGGATCCACGATGTACCTCACGGCTAGTAGACCGGACATCTTGTTATTTGTTTGCATGTGTGCTAGATACCGAGGCTAAGCCTACTAAAAGCACCTTGAAGCGGTTAAGCGGGTCTTCGGTATCTCCAAGGAACCATCAATATGGGACTATGGTACCCGAAGGACACCGGTATATCACTAACGGCCTATCGAGATCTTGATCATGCAGTTGTCAAGATACGTCGAAGTACATGCGGAGGTGCTTTCGGTTTTGGGTGATAAGCTTGTGAGTGGTCTTCAAAGAAGCAAATGAGTACTTCTATTTCCTCTGAGGCTGAATACATAGCCATGTCATCTTGTTGTGCTCAAATCTTATGGATGAGATCTCAATTATCTGACTATGGCTTTGAATTCCACAAAATCCCTCTGTCTTGTGATAATAAAGTGCTATTGCTCTCTCATGCAACAACGTTCAACACTCAAGAGCAAAGCATATCGACATTCGACATCATTTCATCGGGGAACAAGTGGAGAAAGGTGTGGTGGAACTATATTTTGTGAGGTCGAATATCGGTTAGCGACATCTTCACCAAAGCTCTTCCAAGAGAACGTTTTGAGTTTATTCTTCCACGTCTTGGCTTGAAAAGCCTTCAACCAGATACTCTCAAACGTCTTTAGGAGGAAGACGAGGAGTAAAGGTCTATCTTCATCTATCTCTTGTAAATATTTATTCGAAAATCAAAATACAAAATTATAAAACCCTCAAAATCAAATAGAAAATTATAAAAACCTTCAAAATCCATAAAAATCGAAAAATTGAAAAATCTTCAAAAATATTGTCATTTTGTCATGCGTTTTCTCGGTTCGATAATATCTACGGTCTTTGTTTTGTCATTCAAAGAATGACACGGGACTTTAGATGTTGTTAAATTCTTAAAAATCAAAAATCAAAAAATATTTTTGGGAGAAAGAGAAACAATGGTTTATTGTCATTTTCAGGCAATAACCCGGTTTTAAAAGAAAGAACCGAGCCATGTTTTACCATGTTTTCAAATTCCATGCTCTGATTCTATAAACATTTATCTGCCGAAAACTAAATGCTTTGAAAAATAACTCGGTCTCTATTTTTGATAATCATCGGGACTTATTTGTCAAAATCTCATCTCTCAATCAACAACCTATGTCATTGATTGAGGGGGAGAATGATTTCAATTAAATTAAAAGTTATTTGGCATTAAATTGTTTTCAAAAGATGTACATGCATGTTTTATCAATGGAGTTTAAAGTCTTAACATCCGATCCTTATCGGTTAAAAGCGCTTTCATAATCAAGTCACAATTCTCCTTAAAAGCTTTCAAAATCAATTTAAATCTATAAGAGATCACAAATCTCAAATGATTTGATAATTGTGATCGGGGAGAATGTGTGATTTAAATTGGATTTAAAGCGATAATTGGTAAATGGTTTTATAAGAATGTACATGATGTCCTCCCCGCATGTGACAAGCGATTTCAAATTTTCCATGCACATGTTGAGGGGAGCATCTATCTTAAACCTATGATTTGAAACGTGATCATTTATCTCAATGTGCGGGTTCCCTCTAGTATGTGCAAAACTCTTTTCAAACCTAGAAGCACATATTGAGGGGAGCAAAATCATGAAAACCTCATCCTTCCCCAAAATGCTTTATCTACTTGATTTGATTGGGAAGTGATGTTGATATCTTTTAGAAAATGGTAATCAAAGAAGTTAATTCTTTCTCTTGCCTCCGTGTGCAAAACATTTTCAAATACTTGATGCACATGTTGAGGGGAGTTCTCGTTCTAAAAATATCAAAAACAATTCAGGTACAAAATGCTTTGATAATATATCACAAGTATCTTGATTGATTTTCAAATGGTTTTCAATTGGTTCCAATGGCGGATGAACAATACCAAATAGACCGACCAACTTTACTTTATGTATGGTGATATAAGGATGATAAGGTTAGGTATTTGTTCCCATGATCCGCCAGAAGCGGAGGGATCTACCCAGGAACTATCCACTAGTTAGTGTAGAGTTCTTAGGTATGATAATAAAAGGAGAAAAATGCGATATGGGAAGAGTGCGGAGGCTGAGCTAGTAATCTTGGAATAAACCCAACAAGGTTCTAGCTATGAAGTCTCGGTAAGCACTGAAGGGGTTGAAGAATTAAAAGAATTGAATGAGAAAAGGGTGAAAACAAATAGCCCTCCATTTATTCAACCTTAGGCCAGAAAACGGGTTCAATTCATATGCTCTTGATGGTAACATCGGTATTGAAGACAAGACGTCATGGACCCAGTGACGCACTTCACTTCAACTTTCCAAACCACTCAAGTTCCTCTTAAAAGGACTTGTTTCATTCTCACGGGAACCGACATTATCTATCGACTTTCTCTTAGAGATTGTTGATATTGAAGAAGGAGACCCTCTCCCTAGTCTCCGATATAGGATCCAAATATGCACAAATTGAGTCTAGAGCCACGAGATCATCAATAAATCTCATTAGGACACTTTCAATGAAGACTCTCCGTTTCACACAATGTGGAAAGAGAGATTAAATCTTAAGAGTCCTACGCATTATCCTTGTGGTATTGCGGAACATCCAGTGATGTGTTTACATATTCACTGTGAAGATGGAAAGCCTTCCGGAGCCAACATCTAACAAGCTCCTGGTAGGTGGCATGTGAGATCTATTATATAGATCAACCATGTGACAAGCGAACATAAACAATGGGGCGATTCAATCTTTTGAATCAATCACGTTCGAGTTATGGATTGACGGATACCTTTGAAAAACCGGTCTTTGTGCTTTAAAACTCTTTTCATTAGCACGTCGACCGTGTACTAATTTTCAAATCAAAAGGTGTTTTATGATTGATAATTGATTTTCATTAAAACCTTCGTTATATTGCAAAAACAATTTCTATTGAGCAATACATGATTGTTTCTCAAATCTCTTTTCATCAATCGATGGGCGTAAATTATTTGGTTCACTCACTCCGTGTTGTCTTCTTTGAGATGTTCGGTTTGAGAACGGCTAGAGCATTTCGAAACCATCAAGGAAATTCTTGAATTATACGATCACAGTACTTGTGATCAGCGAGGGAACCGTGGGCGTGTACCTCAATTCAACGAAAGTGATCAAAGACACTTTAGATGCGATTTATGCTAAGCTGTATGCAGTACCCGCGTTCGCTTGTGATTAGAATGAAGCGGTCAATCCATAGCCGCATGCTCACTTAACACATTCATCTCAAAAGAAATCATGATTAGTGCATCAATGACTCTGATATTCTCACTCCAAGCTTTTTCTGGCTACGCCAATATCATGATTCAACAAAAGCTTCGCTACTCGATGAGAAGATATCATGATCCAGAATGTGAGCATGTCGGTCCAAATGTCACAAGATCACATAATACCAACACCACAATGGATGTCACGAGATCTTTGATTCTTGATGATCTCAAATAGGCTCAAATTATTATCACGTGGATCAGTAAAAGACCTCCACTTGAAGTAACCAAACATGCAATGTGAAGAATCTATGACTACGAGCTTCGGAGCAAAGCACTACATCAAGAATACAAGAACATTTGTTAATGTAATATCTGTTTGTATTCAATGTAATTTTAGTACATGATTGAGGTGACCTCCCTTAGGGGGAGATTGTTAGGAATTAGAAATTCCAGGTATTAAAGAGTCGGTCACCTCAAGTATATGTAATCATTAGAAAGCTCGTAGTCGTAGTTATTTTAAGTTAAGTAGTATTTAGTTAAGTAACACCGTGGAGGACGGACGGTCTTTACCCTTGTATGCCACGATCCACCCGTTGTGTGGCGATTTATGTAAGACTATAAATACTCTCTACCTTCCAAGGTAGAGAGTTGGAGCTCATAATAATATTTTTCACTTTCTCTCACTAAGTTCCCTAAACCTCTAACTTTCTCTCTCTAGAATTCCATCTATATGCTACTTTGTGTTATGGTTTGATGTGTATGTGAAAAGTTATATCTCACACAGATCCATCTCAAGTTGGGATGATCTCACCACTTCGTTCCTTGATTTTTCCCAGGAAATTGCCAAACTAAGAAATGACATCTTGATATTCCAACAACGTCAAGGTGAAACTCTCTATGAGGCGTGGACTCGATTCAAGGATTTATTCCATAAATTCCCTCATCACGGCATCGATCTTTGGATTCAAGTCCAACTTTTTTACGATCATGCCAATTTTCTCACCAAGCGATCCATTGGTAGAAGCGTAGGTGGAAAACGGCAATGAAAATCTCAATCTTGGAAGAATCATGGGATATAATAGAAGGAAGCTTGCTGGTGGCTAAGAAGTTTGAGTAAATCTCATGAAACCCCCAAAAGAATGGTAAATGCCATATCAATACCATGAGCATACAGCATTAGCGAAGAGCAAGTTAGTGCTCTTGAAGGATTGACTATATAATTGAGGCAAAAGCACCTAGACCAATCCATGAGCAGCGGTTAATTTTATTGACTCATGACCACCCAACACCTCTCTGATATAAGCGTGAACAAAATCCAATTCCGTCTGGCCTTACATTTCTACCTCCTACAATTCCATCTCACCAAGCTTCAAAACACAAATGAGAAGGCTTATAGCGTATTCAGAAAAAGATAGCAAATTTGAAGAAGTTTATAAGGAAAGGGAAGAAATGCGAGCAAAATGGCTAAAGCTTGATGACTTGGTGAAGAGTATACTAGATAAAAGGTTCAGAAGGTGTTAGTAAGCGATAAATACTTCCCCAGCTTTGTTTGTTAATGTCATTTCCATTGTTTTAGATGAGGTGGAGTAGTGTGAGATTGAGAAGAGGGGAGGCAGAGCCAAAAGTAAGGACAAGGATGAGGCTCGTGGTGGTGAAGAACCCAAAATCATTAAATACTACCTTAAGCATGAGATCAATAAGAAAACAATTGTTAACCAAGTGAATAACTTTTTGGTACAATGATGTTCTAGGAAAGCCCTCTTAGGTGAAATAAAAGAAAAAGAATATGACACCATGCTATGGGACCTATATGCGAGTTGATTACGAGAAAACGGTAACTAAGAAACAAGAGGTTTAAGGAGGAAATGTACACCATGTAGCATTGGTGACAGAATATAAATGTTTTAGCCGTCCCGAGGGGATGGGTAAACATAATCGCTATCGAGTCTATAATAAGTTGACTAAGGAGGAACCAACCAAGACCAATCTTAGACTTTCGTTAGCAAATCATTCATATATTTTATCCATAAGAATAGCGGAGATGTATTAATTGAGGTTGGAAATATTGTCTATCCGATTTGGACTTCTTGTCGTAGACATTTGAGGAAGATAAAACATGCCATTAATCCTTGAAACACCTTTCTGCAGCCCACTTGCCAGAGCCATCAAATGCGGTGAGGGTATCATGATACTCAAAAGTGGCAAAGGACAAGTTTGGATACCTATTGTTCTGAGATATCCTTTGAAGATTATGGAGAAGATAAAGGATAAGAATTAAAGTCTCAGTAAAATGTCAAGAAGAAAATTGTTAAAAGGGCTTAGAGATTTGAGTCAAGGATATATTGACATTGTTGAAGCGATGATAAAAATTAGGGAACAACTACACCACGAAGCCACTCACATTGATCCAGTTGAGCAAATGATCTAATATAAGCTGACTTAGAATAAAAACTTATTAAGTATTATGCGGAATTTAACACTTAACCTTAAGAAGAAGATCAGTTAACATTCAACACCTCAATATTATTTATTATACGATGCTCTTATACAGTATTAGGGTTTTGCAACCGCAAGTGTATCGACCTTAGTATAAAAAGTTACGTATATCTAATCTAACCAGGACCTCTTTTATAGACTAAGGAGTCCTTTACATAAACAATACGTAACACAAGATAAATATCTTTTCGTATTTATCTAATACAATAAACTAACCGACTATACAAGACTAGCGTTGGTTCAATATATTGTCCGGTGGTTACACACTACTTAAGCGTGGTTTGTCTTCATCACTGGTACCATCCTTGCATCCGTGGTTATATCAACTCATTCGTGGTTCGATTACATAGAGTAATTCATGATTCAAGGAACAAAAACCCAAATCCTCCCAAACTTAGAAATTCCAACAAATTCTCAAGTTTCCTTTATTTCACTAAACATAAGGTGGAGATGTAGCCAAACACTTATGAGATTTAGAATTTTCTCATATTTCATCAACAAATCATAAGCTTGACCATCATAAGGTATGACATCTTGATAATACCGGCTTCAACATCGAGCAATAATTCACGGAGATTTATTCAGCTGAGGATAATCACTTCTACAAGCATGTGAATAACTTTTCGGAAGCAGTTAAAACATGAACTCCACAAGTTTGATATAAAACCATCTTGTTCTTGATTACCATTGTAGAGTCCTTTCCACTCAGGTTCATCATGAGTTGGTTCAAATAAAATCTGCAAATTATAATAGACGATCTCTCATTGATAATCATTTGGATGTACTTACCAAACTTATTCTTGTAAAGTCTCAAGATTCATCAAATCATCTCTTTCAAAGTCTTGAAGCATTTGTGAAAATTTATTATACTCATAAACTTCATTGTTGAGTCTTTGAATTTTTCAAACTCCTTCACTTCCATCATTAAGGTGAAACTCCTAAGAAACAATTTGATTAACATCTTCAACTTCTTTCAATCTTTTAGAATCGGATGTCTCTTGAATCTCAGACTTTCTCTTTCTTTTACTTTGAATCCACTCATCATCTTTCTTAATCCACTCTTCATCCTTCTTAGAATTCATTGGACAATAATCATCATGATTAATCTTCATACATCTTTCATAAATCTCAAGAATTCTTTCAAAAGAACATTTATTAAGATTTTTGAAATGTAATACGATTCTTAATTTTCATTAGTACATTCCTCATCATTTGCAAGTGAAGGAGGTTTCTTTCTTATAACTTGTTTCCTTCCTTTCTTGACCTTCCTTGGCCATTCACCCAAGCCTAGATTTTTCCTCATCATCAACAAATTCCATTCTTGTGCAATATATTCATCATGTATTTGTTGAGAAGCTTCAAGAAAGTTTTGTGATTCATACCATGTAGCTAACATTCTCTGATTAGCTTCCTCTTCTTTTCACCTTTCTTTTCTCTAAAGGCTGCTTCTTCACTACCATGTTCTTTGCATACTCTGCATCATAAGCTTCTTTACCTTTAGACTTAAACTTGATCATTCTTGCAACCCCTTTACCTTTTCAATATAATATTGAACACTTTCTTCTTCAAGGTTCACCAATAACTAAACTTTTTCCTTTGGGTTTGGGTTTAGTTGCAGTAGATTGAACAGATAAAGCAGGTGCAATGATAGGTGTAGAAATAGATGAAGTTTTGCTTAGATTTATCAATGTACTAGTAGCTTCTTTCTCAACTTCTTTAGACTTGGGTGGTGTCTGAGAGAGAGTTGTGACAGCGATGGAAGTGGTTATGATGAGTGGGTATGATAGTAGTGGGTATAATTTTCATATCACGAAGCTATGGTGATTTACAAAGTACTATCAGTGGTTTCAGGACACATGATGTTTGTATCACTGCACTATATCTTCTACAACCTTCTTCACATTTTGAAGAAGAAGCGCCTCATTCCCATCTTTATAGGATACCAGAATTCTTGATCTCCACTATTTTCTTCCATAGTTCCATCAACGGCCTCCTGAATTTATGCCTTCATTCTCCCCTGTTTGGATACATCCTCCATCTTCTTGGTGGAGAGAGTCCACCTTCTTTTTCTTTCTTCTCATAGCTTTCAAAACGGCAACACAGTGCGTCTTACTTTTTCCAAAACCAACACTCTGTGCTTCAATCTCCTAATATCCTTTCCATGAAACACAACCAACTCCTTTAGATTCAAGATTGTCTCCTCCATCTTGGTACATTTAGCCGTCAATTCATTTAAGCGTTCAAGAATATCCTCTCCCACTTCGACTGTGTGGTCAGGAGAGGTGGTTCATTGGAAAGTCATCATGTACAAACTGAAGCCGTCAATTGGTTTCATGTTCCAACCTATCTCATCACCCAGTATGGTTAAGCTCAGGGGTGAATCCTGGATATAGTAAACATAGCATCAGAGAACTGAACAACTATGCACCTGTATTAGCCAAGTGGCTAGGGTTTCCTCCACATGTTAAGTTCCAGGAACTCTCACAATAGGAGTTGCCAAGGTTGGGTCTTAATGATGTTTTCACTATCCTAATCAGCATAAGCATGAATCATAGTGGAAGCCCTTAGATCATGTCACCTCCACCTTGTGACCCCTCATTAACACACTACTAGCACTAGCTGAGGTAGCTCGGTGCATTCTGTCCCTAGTCCATACAATGGGTGGCAGTGGTTTGAGTTTGACTAGAAGTGGGTTGAGATACACTATCTCAGTGTTACAAGTGAACTATCGAGTTTTGAGGTGCATCGCGGTGGTTTGATTGGTACAGTGACTAGAGGTGAGATTGGGATCCTCATCAAACTCAGGATTAGTAGGCAAAATAGCATATGAGGAAATAAAGGGCATCTATAATTTGCACATTTTGTGGTGATTCCTCATATGTGCAAAACCTTAGGAAGCATATGATGTACTTCATACTCCTGAGTATAACTCAACATGCTCTCTATTTGACTTTCCACAATCAGTTGAACAAAGCTAGGATATAAATAGTATTTACCCTTCTTCCTAATGTTTTGTACAAGCCCTTCATATATCATCTTAGACCAATTGAACTTTCTTCCATCGATATCAAACAAATAATAGATAGCAATTTTGGAAGGAAAGTCATTAAACCCTGTGGTCTTATTACTCATACACAACAATAAGGTATGAATAAAAACTTGTTGTTTTGAAAACAAACTCTTAAATATTGTACCTTATCACCTCATTGTATAACCTAACCTTTCTCAAACCGGTAACAATCTCAACATCTGAAAGATTATCAACACCATCAGCATCATCAAACTATAAAACATCCCTAATGATCCTCCGAGTAACTGAAATAGCATGCTCTTCCACAACGATGCTAAACACTTCAATTCCATCAACCTTTTCAAGCTTAGTATTCCTCCATGTGATGTATGTAAGCTTTAAAATAGTTGGTGTAATGATGATTAAGGCATAGTGAGTAGGACTATGAACAAGGAAATCAATCATTTGATGAAACCCTTTAGATCGATCATTCTTTGTCAGAATAGCAACAAGGTTATGTGTAGTGGAATACTTATCAACCATTGTGATTAATGATGGTTATGGCGTGGGATTTGTGAATTATGCAAGATAAGGGATTAGAGGTTAATGTTTGGCATTTAGAGTGTTTGAAGACCAAATAAATGATCCATCCATGATTTGGATAATATACTTTTTGCAAAAGTTAACAATTAGCCCCTGTAGTATCCACTAATCAAAATGCTATCCGGTTGGAGCGGCTATCAGCGTTTAGACATACACAATTATGGATACAGTAGCACTTCAACCAAACATCCAAAAGTATAGCGAAAATCTGTGTCATTATAAGAGATCTACAAAATATGAAGGATTACACAATCTTCAACCAAACTTCCTTTTTTTTTTTTTTTTTAAACAAACACAAGCAGCTAACACACCAGCTCCTATGTACACAAATCCTTCATACCTGCAAGACAAAAGCACAAAACAAACACAAACAAGAAGATCATTTTACAGTCGATTGGTTAGAAAGAGCCATCGATGGATCAAATGACCTATCTGTGGTTAGAACGGTAAGTCAATATGCAACTTTTGGATTAATATTAGTCGCTTAAGGAATCTATATTAAACTCCTCAACCACTGCTTTTCATTTGCCCCATAACCCATAAACTTTGCTTATATAAAGAAACCCAAATCTCACATAGCGCACCAATTAAAATCAAACCTAATTTCTCCAAAATCACGAGCAACTATCAATCACCATGTGGAACCCGGTTGGAATAAACCAAGGTTGTTGATCTAACATCCTCCTCATCCTCTTCATCATCAAGTGAAGATACTAACCCATGGCAGTTTTACCTTCCTCCAGAAGACCAAGAAAATCCCCATTTCTTCCATCATCAGGAGATGATAGTGTGGTGGATCAAATTGAGGCATCTGAGGACTCTGATGACTCCTCAAGAGAACTTCAAACACCCAAACATCATCCCACCCCAACCAAGACCACGAGCAAGAAATCCTCCACTCCTAAGGATGGAGAGGTGGTTCTTGGTCTTTCGGCACCAAGTTGTGGTGCCTCTTCACATATCGTAAGGGGAAGGGAAAAAGAAAAATGGAATGATGCTTTTTGGTGAAACCAGTAGATGCAAGTATGATATGACTATGTCCTTTGTGCTTCATCTGCTGTATTCATCTTCATCATCTTTGTTAGGAATTAGAAATTCCATGTATTAAAGAGTCGGTCACCTCAAGTATATATAATCGTTACAAAGCTCGTAGTCATAGTACTTTTATGTTAAGTAGTATTTAGTTTAGTAACACCGTGGAGGACGGACGGGTCTTTACCACTGTATGCCTGATCCACAACCCGTTGTGTGGCGTTTTGTATGAACTATAAATACTCTACCTTCCAAGGTAGAGTTAGAAACTCATAATAAGATTTTTCTCTTTCTCTCATAGTTCCCTAAACCTCTCTTTCTCTCTCTAAAAACCTCTTATGCGCCTCTTGTGATTATGGTTTAGTGTGTTTGTGAAATCCAATGTCTTACAATTGGTATCAAGAGCCATGGTTAGATCATATCTTGCACATCTTTGGATTTCTAGTGGGTTTTAGGTGGTTTGAGTTTGAAAAAGTTTAGTGGTTTGTGCATCATTTGGTTGATTTCTTGTGTTAAAGCTTGGATTTTGTTAGTACTTTTTGTTTAGAATCATCACAAGTGTTTAGGTTTCATTTGGTAAGCTTGAATCATCTTGGTTGGGTTGTTTTTGGATTGAAAAGTGATGTTTTTGAAGTTTTCTTGCTGCGACGACTTACGTATTACTTTTCTTGCTAGCGACTTGGCATTTTTGTAGCGATTCTGATTTGTGGAGATTAGCGACTTAGACTTAGCGACTAACATTACAAGTAGTAGATTCTCATACAATTGCTTGACTTGGTGCTAGCGACTTGGTAAGTGCTTGAGTTGCTGTTGTTATTGAGCTTTGATTCTTTAGAAACTTGTTTATATCTTGCTAGGTGCACTTTATGACTAGAGGCTTAGGGATTGCTATTTAGCGACTTGTCTTTTGTTTAGCGACTTGGGACTTTAGCGACTTGGTGGAATAAGATTAGTATTGCGACTTGGTGCATAATTTTCTAGGCTTTGATTTCACGGTTTCTCTTTTATTAAAATCCCGTGAAAGAATCTATCTCCGGTTTAATCATAGAGTTATAAATCCGTTTAATTTGTCATCATGTCTACCAGTTTCTACAATCATCTCCTTTGAGGATGTTCAAGCGGTGGTTTGAATACTGGCGTCCACCCATGCTTAGGCTGATGCGACTCTTGGGCTCAGCAGATCGATTTATGCTTGGAAAGGAAAATGGAGTCAACATTCTCAAATCCATTGATGAAAGACCATATCGGGTTGAGACAACTAGAGACTTAATTGATCTGATGAAAGATACAATGATCTATGGAATTGCGGACCAAAGACATATGATGAGCTCGATGATAAGGAGAAAAAGAGATTCGATCTGGTATCCGGGACTTCTAATACCAAGTACTTCAAGGTCTTCAAAAAGATATCTACGCGTCAATCAACAAAGGCGGCAATATGGGATAATGTCAAGATGCTTCTCTCATGTTTCATTAACTATGGAAGGCAGAGAATCACAACTCTATGATGAATTTGAACACTTCAAGATGAAACCGGATGAGAGTGTTTATGAGTACTATGTGAGATTCCACAAGCTTGTTAATGACTGAGAGGAACATCGAATGACTATGCCTAACATTCAAATGAACTCAAAATTTGTGAACAACATGAATCAATGGCACAAGTTTGTCACTCACGTGAAGCTCACTAAAGGATTGAAGAATACAAACTATGAGCAACTCTATGCCTTCCTTCTTGAGATAGAGACATGCCATGTTTGAAAAGAGATTCTTGAACAATTCAAAACAAATCAGGAGAGACAAGCTCATCAAATGATTCACTTCCCACTCAAACATTGGAATCACCACCAAAGCATCTCATGTTATACCCATGAGTGATGGCAATCACAAACTCATTCCTGATCCAAGACTCAAACAAGGCGTCTTGCGATCGTAGTGGGACTTTATTTCTCAAGCTGGCCTCATGGTTAAACAAAACTTGACACTTTGGTCCATACCAATCTTCACACCAACAAGAAATAGGCTGCTGATCTTCACAATCATGTATAGTCGGGAGATGGGAAAGTCATGGTGCAGTTCAAGAAGGCAGTGCAGAACAAGGAAGAGGTGGAGTGGTAGAGAGACATGTGGCAAATCAGATCGGGAAGGAATGGAAATCAAGGTCAAGCTAAGCCGATCAAATGCTATAACTGTGGTGGTAAGGGACACATTGCAAGGCGCACATCTCTAAGCGTCCACGAGAATCTTTGGTACTTGAGGGATAAGATGCTCTAGCACAAGCAAAGACAATGGAAAGCTTTGAATGAAGAGTTACTATTTCTTCTTTGGAAGGAAATGCAAAACCTATGATCTGATGTTGATGACAGTAGATTCAAGAGATAGGTCAAATCATCAATGCCTTTCAAGTAGCCGATTGTGATGCATACGACTCGATGTGATGATGGACTTTAAAACAATTTTCATGGCTAGCATTTCTCCATGGTCTCTCCTAAGATCATCTCCACCAAAATTTGGTCCATCCAAAGACAAACTCATTTACGAGGTACTAAAACTATATGATGATCTGATGTACAAAAGATGCATGACAAAGTACAATCAGCTGAAACTATTGAATCAAATATTGAAAACATGGGTAATATCAATGTTGTCCCATATGATCAATATGTGAAACAAAGTGAAAGTGAAATTGTATCAAGTGATGCATCTTCTGCAGTCAACAATGACTATGTATTTGATGAATACACTTTATGTGCCCACGATGATCTTTATTTATCTATACATCTTGAATGCCTATAAAGAGCGTGTTGCTATTTATGAACAACGTGCAAAATTTGAGTTGACCACCCGTGAGCGGGAAATGGATGACCAAATGCGTACAACTATTAGAAAAAGTAGGTTTAGAGAATTAAAACAAGAGTTAAACTCCTTACAAGAAAAACTTTCAAAAAGCTGTAAGCAAAAACAAGAACTTCAAGAAAATGTTAAAATGCTTAAGCAAAAATTTAGTGCTAAGGAATCAAAACTTTTGAATGATTTTTCTAATCTAAAACCTTGAAAAACAAGCTTGAAAATAAGTTATGCGTACAAGAGAAACACCATTCAGGGCGCTCAATGATCACTAAGCATAGAGTCCTAAGCGATAAGCATAGCATTCCCCTTGTTGAGGAACCAAATCTAGAGGTCATTAAAAGAAAATGCTCATAAGGTTCTTTATGATGGCAAGGAAATCCTTAAACCTAGATAGAAACCTAGTTGTGGAGTACATGAGAGGAAGATAAGAAATCAGATGAAATCACTAGGGAAAAGTTAAACAATAAACTAGATGATCCAAAATGTAAAGAAAAGAAAGTAATCAACACACCCCATGATTACAAAAAGGAAAATTGGATTGCCTTAAACAAGTTCAAGCCTCGGACATTGTTAACTCAGAACAAGTGTTAGGAAAATGGATTTAGATTAGATAAAGGTGAAAATATTGTTGAAACCAACCCCCTTTGGAAAATGCCTAGGCATTTGCCGTGTCCTCCAAATACACCTATGCATCTAGTTCCTAGAACAATTGCCACTAAAAGCAAGACCTTAATCAGTCAATATGTTATCTTTCAATTATTGGTTGATTTTGAGAAACTTACGAAAAGGATCACACCAATGGTATAGCTGAAGGAGAAAGGGGTTTTGAACAAACTAAAGAATGTTATTTAAATGAAGTCATACCTTTCTTTAAACAACTAAAAGATCACTTTGAGAGTCTTAAAAGGGTGAATTAGGACATTAAAGAAATGGAAAAGGAATTTGATGCTATGATAGTTGAGGTTAGTGACTATGAGCATTAAAATATAATGAGATTGATAGGAAGAACTTGCATACTTGAATGAGAAATGATTTAAGAATGTTGCTCAAGATGTGTTTTTCATTGCTTCAAATTGTTCCATTAATGCTTCCCAATTTCATGAATTATCATTGCCACGAAAGTCTCCCATGATCGTGTCATTGAGCTGAAAAAACTAATTCTAAACTAATCTGAAAGAAAATTGATTGGATGATCGCGACAATTTGGTTAAACATTTTTCTAAACTAGAGGTGAGCATTTTAATTTACAACTAAAATATCAACATCTTAAAGAAAATGTCAAAACTTCTAATATCAAGACATCCTGGAGTACTCGAGAGTTTGATGCGCTTTTCAAATTAACGCGTGATGAACGAGATTCAAGCTCATTGCAACACGATCAGAAAAGTTGAAAGCCCAAATCTCTCAATTAAAGGGTCAAAAGAACAATATGTCAGGCTCCCAAATGCCTCCTCCTTTAGATTCTCAGAATTCTCAAACTTCTCATCTTCAAAACTTAGTTAATGCCTTACAAAAGGAAAATGAGAGTTTTTTAGAAGAAAATGAAAAAGTTAAGCATTTTAAAAGAGTTATATGATTCAATAAACGTCACCCGTGACCAAAACAACGAAAAAATAATGTCTTTACAAAAGGAAATTGAGAATCTGAGAAGTGGGAAATGGAAACTACCACTTGTTTTCAATAGAATTTGTCTCAAAGTCACCCTTGGTACATAACTATGAACATTAAATATATTCCTCCTCATCTTAGGAATAATGAACATGCTTTTCATGACACTAAAAGCTCAAGGATAGTCTAGAATGTCTCCGTGAGATTGTCAAAGAGGATTTCATTAACAAACCTCTTGATAGTGAAATTAGGTTTACTTGCCTCCAGGCCAAACGATCTCAAGAGTTGCTAGAATGTGTAATTGCAACATGTCCCAAATCCATAACCTTAGGTGCAAAGAGCAAAGGCGTGCACTTGTTCTATGCCTAGTCATAGAGCCTTCAAACCATTCTATGCAGTCTTAAGAAAGTAAACATGATGTTCCTTGGTAGTTTGAGTTTCAGGATATGTTAGTGCTAAGAAGGTGAACTTTAGTGTGTATGATAAACAAATCACGGTCTTAGTATACACTAAGTGTATGTACTTGCTTCTAGTAGTTGAGATCCTTGCACATCAAGTTGAGAATGCAAAAATTAGATCAACCAACTAATGTTCCCATTCCTCAGGGGAGTAATCCAATGACTTTAAGCGAGAGGTCAAAGTCTAAAGACAATACAAGGAATGATAGGACCTTGCAAGCTTAGAATGTGCATTGGAAGAGAGTAGAAGACCAATCTAGGAACTTTAAGCTTGAGTTGAATAAAGCGAATCGTGTTGATTCTAGTATTAGCCTTAAGCGTCTGTAATTAATTAGTCGATACTATTTTGAAACCTTGTAATGATGTTTGCTTGAATTCTAATCATGAATGTGGTGTGAATGCTTTGTCTAATCTTTGTCAAATGCCGATTAAAATTTTTAAGGCTAATAATGGTGCGAAGACAAAAGGCAAAAGCGAAGATTGTTAGAAAGCAGGTGGAAGCCCACGGAAGAACATTTATAAAGATAGGTTATTATTATGGATACCTTTTGGTCATAAAAGATAATCGGTTTACTCTCAAACTCTAAGACATTTTACAGACAATGGAGGCCTCTTGGTAGAACTATTCCCTTAAAAAGTGAACATACTTTGAATAGGTCAAATACAGACACCAGCACTGCATCTATTCAAAATGATTCCATTGCTCCATACGATATGGATGTTTCTATTACGTGTGGGTGTTCCAATTCATTACTAACCAAGAGTGGAACCCATTCTTGCATGGGATCCATTTATCAGTTATCCATTTCTTGTACGTGTTCATGCAGATCGTTTAAATCGTTACGTGGTACCGGACTAGAACGCTTAAGCATATGGCCCAGGTCGCTCATGAACCGTGAGCAAATTTCGGGACAGTTAGATTCGGGAATGACCATTTGGTTGCAATTAAGGGTTATGGAGACTATGTTATTGGAAAAAGTGTTATCTCCGGGGTGTATTATGTGGAAGGTCTTGGTCATAACGATTTCTCTGTTGGTCAATTCTGCGGTCGATCTAGAAGTAGCCTTGGAAAACATACTTGTTTAGTTAGAGACTTGACGGTAAGGAAATTTTGAGGCTCCATTGGCTCAAATCTATACCATCTACTCCGAATGATGATGAGTCTTCGTTTGCTTGTTAGTCAAAGGCTTCAAAAACAAAGTCATGGATTAATGCGTCGTCTCAATCACTTGAACCGAAAACATCAATGATCTCTCGGAAAGGACTGGTTGTGAGGTTTACTAGACTTTAAGTATGAAAAGATCATCTTTGTTGACATGCCAATGGGAAAAAGCAAGAGTATGCCCTAAAACCAACCTACAAACTTCAGTCTGAAGGTTCTTCATACAATTCACATGGACTTGTGGACCCATGAGAGTCTGAGAATATCTTTGGAAAGAAATATTGTTAAATTTGGTTGATGATTTCTCTAGATTCACTTGGGTAAAGTTCTTAGGTAGAAGGATGAAACTCGGATATCATCATCAAACTCATCAAGCAGTACGAGGTTAAGTGCCGCTCAGCGGTCGAGAATCATCAGGGAGAAGATAATAGACAATGTAAGGGGCGAGTTTGTTAATAAACAACTTGGTGAGTTTTATGAAAGTATTGGAATTAGCCATCAAAGAAGTGTACCAGAACTCCTCCAGCGAGGCAGTGTAGAAATGAAATCGAACTCTTGTAAAACGCTAGATCAATCTTTGATTTACTTAAAGGTTCCAATGTTTCTCATGGCTAACACCCTTGCATGCTACACTCAAAATCGTTCCACGATTCACCTGCTGTTCATGGAAAAACTCCATATGAACTTGTCCACAACAGAAAACCTAATCTCTCTTTCCTTCGTATGTTTGGTGCATTGTGTTATCCAACTAATGAAGTCGAGACTTAGGCAAACTTAGAGCTAAAAGGACATTGGAATATTTGTAGAATTTGCACCAAAACTAAAGGGATACGAATCTACAACAAAGAAGGAGCGAAATATCATGGAAACAATTCACGTTACGTTTGAGGCTGACCGGTCAAATGGCTCTGGACAATCAATCCCGAGTTGAACACGAGCAGCAGTCCCATTGGTTCATCTCTTGTTCCAAACTTTTCTCATGGAAACTCCATATGTACCTCCATCAGAAGATGATTTAAAGAAATTGTTTGATCCTATGTTTGATGAACTTTATGATCCAAGTAATAATGAGGTGTCAATTCCTTGTGAGGGGAACGTTTATTCGCATTGAAGTGAAATCCCGGTCAATCATCTAATATCATTAAGTCAGAAGCACAACTGCTTGATCCTTGATCTCATCAACAAATCATCATTCTTCAAATGTACATGGAACTGTTTCTAGCATCAATGATAAGTTAATCCCTCTGCTGCTCTGAAGGTAACGTTTAAAAACATATTTGCTCCTGAATCTTCATCAGAATCATCTCTCTTCGGAGACATCGGCTCCTGCTACTTCAGTCCCTCAACAACTACCACATGAACACCTCAGAAAATGGACTCACGATCATCATTCAGACAACATCATTGGAAATACCTCTCGTCCAGTATCTACACGGAAACAACTTGCAACCGATGCCTTATGGTGCTTCTTCAACTCCATACTCTCAAAAGATCAGACAAAAGGG